>VZTU01006396.1:157450-213586 GCA_013400835.1 Zapornia atra | reverse complement strand
GAAAGAGGAAAAGTTCCTCATGCTGAGAGGATCCTAATAATCCCATTCTCAAAACCCAGCAGCCTTGATGACAGGGGTACAGGCTGCCCTAACCCAAGAAGCAGTTATGGGAAGGTACTTGGGAGTAACGGGACATGTTAGGAACCAGCCATGACAAGAGGTTCAAACCAGCAGATGTGGGGATGCTTTTAGGCATCAGAGGTAAACTAAGGATATTTAGCTATAAGATAGGTTTGTCAGAGCTTGTTATAATCACTAACCAATCAGTGGGGTCTGAACAGTGTGTGTAACCTAGTAGCAGGTTTTTATCTTGCCACGTTTGCAGTAACAAAGGTCTATAATCTGGGTGATTTCACCCAATAAATGGCTTCACCTCAAATTCATATCAAGTTGCATGTTGCCCATCACCCATGTCTGCAAAGTTGTATTCCCGCAGCTTGGGCTGTTATCACAAAGATTCCTTCCAACCAGATTAAACCCCCAAAACCCACACAACATCCTCCTGGTAGTTCCAGTAAGTGAGAGAGACAAAATCATACTATGGAAACAGACACATTAAATTAAGGTATGTGTGGTCAGCTTGTCTTCCCACACCACTAATGCCTTCAGACAAATTATCTATGCCAAGCTAAAGATTCTCCAACAGTTCAAAATCAGTGTAAGACTAAAAACCACACTCAGTGTCACAATGTTAAAACACACACAACCCCCCCACCCCCCAAATCCTGATTCCAGCCCAGTTCTGATTGCCCACAGAGATCCATCATGTCATCATCAGCCATGTACAGCTCAAAGGCTTTGCCCTACATCCAGTGACTGCACACTTCTGACCATGGGAAAAGGTCCAAAACCAGCAGGGAAACAAATTACCTGCATCTCCTTGATGAATGGAAGGATTGTCCCTCCTGCCACAGCTCTGGTGATGACAGGATGTTGCAAGGAGAGATCTCCTAGGCACCCCATCTTCCAGCGCTCCAGAAGTTCCACCTTTGGCAGGCCACAGAGCCTTGTCACTGTCACCAGGCCACTTCCAAGGGAAGTGACACTATGTTCTGCTTTAGCCATTGCTCTGCAGTGAATTTCAGCTGTGCCTTGCAGTAACCATCCTCTCCTCCTCAGAGGTCCAGTCCCTTTGGAGGCAGCACCTCTACGCCATCACCCACATCACTGTGGTCCCCAAACAGAATCTCTTTGACAGAACCATGGCCTTCCTAGAATTTTCCTTATTCCTCAGGTTTTTAGCTTAAACATAAGCAGAAGAAACCATCTCCCCATGGCCAGGCAGAGTGCTGGGGAAAAACCTCTCCGAAGCCCGCTGGACACAGCTGGCATAAAAGGAGTGAGCACACACCTTTGCCTCTGGCAAGAACTCCCCATTCCTGCCCCTGCCACATCACAACCTGGAGTTTCAACCCTTTATTCACCCAACACATAACTAATTTCTTTTTTGGAAAAGTTTTGCAAAAGACTTGAAAATTGGGGTTTCTTTTTGGTGTGAATAACATTTTGATGTGCCTCCTCCTTCCAAACCTGAATACACAAGTGCAGTAAGGAAATATCATGGCTTTGGCTCTTTTTTTTTTGAAAGATAGGTTTCTCCTGAATAAGAGAACCCGTTAATGCAATCAATATTGATCCAGAGGGAAATGAAACTGCACTTTAAGCTCTCTAAAAACACCAACATTTAATTTTATAACATAACCAGGGGTTTATTCCACAATATAAACTGCAACATTTGATACAAGCTACCCAAAAAAGGAGAAAGCCAAAATACAGCTGTGGCAATTGCTTTACAGACCTTTTTTTTTTTGTTTGTTTTTCCTGTCTTCTACATCACTGGGCCATCAGTGACACTAGGATCTAACATTTGCTTTCTGTACATCAACCAATGCTAGAAGCAACACGCTGATCAGAATTGTCATTCCAGTCACTGAAACCAGACATAGAAATTATTGCTCAGATAAATAAACCTAGCCTACAAAAAACAAAGTGGAAAAAAACTAAAGTCTCCAAAGAGTTAACAGAGTAAACAGGGATTTCCTCAAAAGAGGATTTATTGGAAAAATTCATGGTGCAGGGTTGGGTTGGTTTTATTTTGCACCTAAACCAAGCTGAATTAAATATGTCGGTAAATCCCAGAGAGGTAATTTAATGCTGTACAAGAAAAGGTGCATGTTTCAAATGCCTTCCAAATTGGTGGAAACCCCTGCTAAACAGTCAGCATCTCAAACCTCCACAACCACAAACAGATCAAGGGAAAATACAAAAGTGTCAAAAATTGGTTTTTTCTGAGTTCTGGAAAATGATCCCGTAAGGATGGAAGTAGCACCATTTGCAACCTGGTTCTTAAACCAGCCTTTGTGGCTTTATTGGAAAACTCTATAACCTTCTTTACTCAAGTCCTGAAGGGTTTGTTGGGAGTTTTACTTCCGATATTGAGAGTCCTTCCCAGTGCAGCTGATGCAGATGTAGTCCTCCTTCTCTGCCATTTCTGGAGAGATGCCCACACACACCTGGTGGAACCACCGGTTGCAGCTGCCATCGCACTGGACCCAATCCACCTAATGAAGAACAGACATACTGGTGTTCAGAGAAGGACCAAGCAAACACACGCAGCATTCATTAGTCACTCGCGGGGCTCTTAATCTGGGTAAGTGAGAGAGAAGTGTCCCACACTACAACTGTCTAGTGCTGGATATTCAACTGTGCTCACTGTTCTCTGGACTCCAGCAGTCCAGCTCCTCCGAAGCAGAGAGGAGGACACACCTCTCATATCCCTCCTGTTGCTTTCCCACCTACAGCAAGGTTACAGATGGCAACTTCACCAGGGCCTCTGCGGATGTCCCTCTTCTCCTTTATCCAGTAGGGATGGCCCCGTGCAGAGCTCCAAGGCACTGCCCCATCCTCAGAAAGGCTGCAACCCACAAAGCCTATCGCCGCCCTAGTTGGAGTGGGGACGTACACGGTGTCTGCACGGCCCCACCTCCTCTGCGAGTCCATGGAGATGTGTTGCCATCCACCTGCCTTCCCCAGGCCCATCTGCGCTGGGAGAAGGGGGGAAGGATCGGTACTACACATGTCCCAGCAGCGGCAGACGCCGTCTCTGAGCAACCGAGCGCCTCGTGTTCTCTTTGCAAATAGCATTTCCGCAGTCCAGCAGTTTGAGGGCAGCTGAATGACCCAGATCCCAGCGTTCAGAACACCACAGCAGCCTGCCTCTACTGACCTCATCTCCCTCAGGCTGGAGACAGTTCACAGCAGGGCAGATGGCATCTTCGTCCTCAGAGTCCTCCTGTTCAGAGAAAGACATGTCGCAGGGAAGCAAGTGGCTTTCACTGGAACGCTGCATCTCCAGGAGACGCTCCCGCTCCAGTTTGTTAGGGCAGAGATCCTTTGAGTGACTCAGTTTCATCTTCTTCTTTTTGGGTGTTCTCATCTTCTTTACTCTTGCTCTCCTCTCACCGCAGACGCTCTCTCTCTCAAGACGCCGCTTTAGTTTTCTCTCCACGTAACTAATTCCATCCTTTTTTCCTCGGCAACACTCATTCTGTGGGGAAGAGATTTTGGCAAAATTGTTAAGTCCACAACTTATGGTCATCATGCCATTATTCTGTATCTCATTTCTAGGAAGGAGCTTAAGTACAAGCACAGTGTTTGACTGAACAGAGAAGCAGGATGTGTAAGGGGAGCACAGGACAGGGTTACACCTCGGTGAGAGATTTATGGGAAAAGATTCTTCTTTCTTGCCTCTGAGTCCACTGCTTAGAGGCAGCTCAGCTCTCTCAGAAAGCCTCTTCAACCCAGGACAAGATTCAAGTTAGGACAGGTGTATTTGAAATAAACCCCAGATTCAAACGGCAAAAACTCATTAGGCCACAAACCGTATACAACAGCTTGCAACAAATTCGTTATCAACTTCTTGACCCCTTTTGGACAAGGTAAATGTGTATTTGTGGAAGTCCAGACACACACAAACTTCTTTGGGAAGCTTATGTGTTCAGCCAGAGCTGCTGCACCCATGTCACCCCAACCTCCTGCTGCAGTTGGACACTTGCCTTTTCGTTGATCGCTCCAGCAGATGAGCGCTGCTCGGCCTGTGACACAGGGCTTTGCTTTGTGAACAGGATCTGGTACAGCTCCTGTATTTCAGGCAGAGAAACCTGTAGCAGCTGGGCTTCCATCATCAGCTCGTCCAGTTCGGTGCTAATGACTGTTAGGAAAGACAGGGAGAGGAGAGAAGGAATCCTTTAGGGTCAGCGTGGACAAGAACTGCACAGATAACAGACATTCTTCTCTGGTAGCACATAAAAACCAGCACTGGGAGCTTTTAAAAATCTGCAGCTGAAACAATTAACTGTTCCCTCATCACTGCTCACTTCAAAGAGCAGGGTTAAAGGGAAGATAAAGGCTTGCACAGAAATTACTGTGCTGTGGCTCGGTACCCTTCCAGGCTTGCTTCCTTGCTGGTTTCAAGGCAAAGCTATTGCCAATATACTTGGGAATTTCTCCTCCTTCTGAAGCACAATGAGTGTGATGATTCCTCACTATGTAATGAGTGGGGAGGAAGAAGAAATCAAGTGGAATCTGTAAGCGAAGCCAAGAGAGGAGAGGAAGGAAAGCAGAGAGGATGTAAGTGTGCCCTGCTGTACAGTCACCACCTACTGCTGCTACTGAGCTTCTAGGCTTGCCTTGGGCTCTCAAAACAGTTACAGCTGGGGGCAGGGGGGAAGAAAATCATTGTGTAAGTAACAGTATTCAGTGCAACTCAGATACAGCCCAAGAAGAAACCTGGCAGCACAAAGGACTGCCCTGTTGGGTTTTAACTGGAACGTTACACTGAAGTAAGTGTCTGGTGTAATGTTGGTATGGACTAAGCTGCACTGACTCAACACCACAGAGGTAAGATGAACCCTGTGTCCCTGGAGCACTATGCATCAGGAGGAAAGAAATGACAACTAACTTCTTTTACAGAGTGGTAAAAAGATGCAGTTTACAGCATGTGTCTGTTAGTCCAACGAACACAAAGTCTGAGTCAGGAAGCACACAGAACCTGCACCGAGCGACCCAGAGCACAGCAGCAGTCACAGCAGCTCAGAAAAACTCAAGTCTCTGTGGCTGTGACAGTTGTGCTGCAGCAAAACTTCGGTGGATGCATGTCCTATGGGTTAACTACCCTGTGGTCTCCAGCACTACTCCACTGTCCCCATCCACGTCCTACCACTTCAACGGTCTCCCCTCTCCATCTCCCCCTCCTGCACGCCCATCTGGCTGGCCACAGCCCACCAAGAGCTGCACATGTGGGAAGAGGCCAGCTCTCAACTGACACCTCCTGTCCTACTGCACCACACTGTTTCCTTACAGGTGGGAAATCTGTACTGTTAAGAAATTTACCCTCTGCCAAGGCTGAACATTCAGTTCCAAAGCTGCAAAGGGGATGGAGAAGCAATCAGATTCAATGTCCAGGCACATGCCTCCCCCACCTGCTGACTGGGACACCATCTCTTCTCCACCAAACACAGGGGGAAAGAAAAAGAAAAAGAAAAAAAAATCAAACCAAAGAGAAGATTACAAACCATGAAGTGGGATGCAGTGCTGTCCTGTCGAAAATGGAGAATGTAAATACATGGTTCTGTTATCCCAGTCATGAGGCATGGAGAATGACATTGCTCCAATTGTCTGGGAAACCTAGGGAAATAAAAAACCAAACACACAGAGACATTTTCACTAAACATGTAGTTTTAAGCATCAACTGCAATAGAATCAATACTTATTTCTCTTACAGTTGCTTAAATCTTATATTCCTGGAAACTGGCCAGTCTCATACACCTGTATTCTTCATTCTACACCTAGGAGCAGGCAAGAGCAACTTCACTGCCAGTACTGTTAGTGTGAATTGCTATTTCCACAGAGATCAGGAGCTGGCCCTGGCTCACACAGCATCAGGCTCTATCACAGAGTAAGCCTGCAGAGCAGAGACAGCACCAAGTCACCGCAGGGATAAACCCAGACTTGTGGAAGCGAAGGTGGCTTCAGCTCTAGATTGATTCAGGTTCACAATAAAGATGGGATTTCTCCCTGCCTTGATCCAATGACACCAAACTGTTTTGAAGCCTTTCTCTTCCCCTCAGCATGCACAGGACATGCCAAGGGTAAAACGTGTGCTGGCTTATGCAAGTGTCAGGTCTGGACTCAGGGGTGTCAGAAAGGATCTCAGCAGGTGTCTTCCAAAACCCTGCCTACCTCACCCAGTCGAGTGCCTGGGCCCCTTTCAAAATCCAGCTCTCATCACTTCTTACAGCTGTTTTTCAAGTGAAAAACACAGTCTTCACTTTGGTCAGTGCCAAGGAAGCTCAATGGCAGTGGTTGCTGCTACAAGGTTCTCTGGGGAAATGAGTGTTGGATTACCCCAGGTAATGGGAAAGTAGAATTCTCACAGGACAGGACAGCAATGCCAAGACACTGGATTCACCAAAAAACCCACCTGTAACCCATCAAGACCAGTGTGGCTCTGGAGGCTCTGTCCTGCCCTCACTCAGTACCACTGTCTCCAGGAAGGGTCCTAAGCTCAGGCCCAGGCAGGGCCCGAGCTGATGCACATGGTCAGATGCTCCTCCACTGAGGTTCCCAGGGAGTTTCCCAACACAGGCTGGGAAAGGTGGTCACAAGGACCTGAACGAGCTCTGACAGAGTTACTGCAATTTAGGAGGTTGACTGACTTGAGCTCCAGACCACACAAAAATACAGACTGCTTTCAGGTCAGAGGAACCTCATGGAACCATGCCCAACTAATAGAATGAAGCTTTCCATTTCTGGCCTAAATATCAACTTCTATGCCAAAATCTTGCCCATTTTTTTCAGCTATACTAACTGGTGTAGTGAAAAGACACTTTCAAATCATAATTAAGAGAATTTTTCTCATAGACATCTAAACATGCTTTTAATTCCTAAAGCCAGGCTTGCCTAGCTGAGCTACTTGGGAAGCAGCTACCAGACACCTCTTCCAGCATGCCTGATATCTTTTAACATAGCTGTGCATGAGAACAAACATGCAGAGATTTCACCCTAACAGGGCTGATGAGCAAAAGCAAGGTGTTTCAAACAAAAAGTAAAAGCAATGGAACACATTTCCTGTTGAGGTGTTTTCTGTTCATTATGCTGCACAAGCCTTTCAGATCTTTTCCCCTGTATTTATCCTCTTGGGAGAACTAGAAATGCCTAACCCACTTCCCACTTTTTCTCCATGCTTTTTGCTGGAAGATCATCACTAGAGAAGTCTGAAAGTCCCTCCTGACCACGTATGAACTCAGTAAAATGAGCAGAACTTTCAGCTGGGAGTCCCTGTCCAAGTGAGAAGGGGAAGGAGTAGCAGTGGCAGGTAAAGACACCCTGTTGAAAACAACCTTTCCTGAGAGCTAAGCTGGTGGCACACTGTTTGTGCTCCTAATACTCAACACTTAAAACTATCCTGAAATACTTGGAAGAGTTGAACATAAAGACCAACAGAGTACTACACATTCCAGAAAACAGCTTCAGCAACTCTGCTGTTCTCAGGGTCATGTTAGAGCACAGGAACTGGGAGGAGAAAGGAAAATGGGCTCTGTAGGAGTAATTATTCCCAGGACTCCTGCAGAGAACATGAAGCAGTTCCTGGAGGACATGCACCCTGGCTAACCATCGCAGCAGAACCTCAACTCCTACCTGTAAAGCAACACATAAACAATCTGCCTCCCCAGTATTTCTCTGCAGAGGCAATGAACCCAGAGAGGTGTTACTGAGTGTTCCTACTGACCACCCGCCACCCACCGCCACAACACCCAGACGCAGCTCAGCCTCACCTTGTTTGTCTCTGGCAGCTGGCCTGCTGTGGCTTGCCACCTGCTGTACAATAGTCCTGAGCCAACTTTGTCTTGTACAAGTTTTAGATTCCCTGAATATAACATTTGTTGTGCTCTGTGTTGCCAGTTCACAGTCCTCTCGATCATATAGCGCAAGGCATCTCCCTCGGGGAGCCTCACACGGATGCGCTGCAAGGAGGCCAGCAGTGGTAGGATCTTTTCCAAGGGTGGCTTTTCTGATCGGTGACAGTGTGGACACAGCCACACACGAGGTCCCTGCAAGGTGTTGGGCACCGAAACACAACCGATATGGAAGAACCCTCTGCAGAGTTCACACTGTATCATGGGAGCAGCCGGCTCCTTCTGGCACAGACAGACTTTCAGGTCGGTGTCCTCTTCACTAGACAGCACCTTCACCTCGTTGGCTGCTCGCAGGGAACGCAGTGCTTCCATCTCCTTCAGCCGGGCTTCCCCAAGAGTGGCCATCTGAAAGGGAGTTCAAAGAAAGGGATGTAATCGTGAAAGGAACGTTACTCAGGCTGACCCCTGCAGAATCACACTTTCCAGATGTGCCAGTGAGGATTTCAGATTGACAAGCAGCTCCTCAGCCCTGTCCAAGGCTTTGAATATCTGAAGTGAAGCAGTTTTGAGACGTGCAGCAGTGTGACTCCAGTTCCCTTCCTTTTTCACATCAGTTTGCACAACAACACCACGACTTTCAGTAAAGCAGCTTAAGTTCTGCACCAAGCATGGATGTGGTTTGCAGTGACACCCCTCTGAACGCTTCTCAGATACACAGCCTGACACCTACAACAGTAACACACATCTGGGCAGCGTTCAGAACTACAAACCCACGTCTGATACCCTCCTCACACACACCACGAGTGCCCAGGGCCATACCCTGCCCCACAGACTCGCCCTGGGGTTTGTGAACACCAAGTATCCAACATGCCATTCAAACATGAAATTCAGATACGCTCAGGATCCTTTTTTCCCCAGGAATCTTTATCATGAGCTGCTATTCAAGACAGAAATGTGTTTCATTTTCATGAAGACTGTCAGTAGCAGCTGCAATTAGTAAATTCTATGCATTATAGAAACATATACAGGAAGGTTTACACACCTATACACAATAGGTACTTCTCATATTAAGGCTTTGAAATATGATGACTAAAGTCAGCAATGACAGGTAAGACACCCATGCCCAGCCCAGGCAGTACAGCACACTGTGTTACAGGTGCTGAGCACTGCAGCCACAGTGCCAGGCTGTATCTGGACTGCAACAGTGAGAGGACTCTTGTCCCCTCGTGTCAGAGGCAAAACCTGACCCACTGAACAAACACAGTTTCTTGGGTGCAGCCTGTGTGAGGACCCAGCACCTTCACCACCCTGGCTGCTACCGAGCGATTATCCAGCAAAAGGGGAGACGGGTGTGTGATCTGAAGGACCCTGTCTCCTCTTACAGCACTCACAGGGACGCAGCCTCAGAGTCTGGATTTCCAGACAAGGGAGGCCAAAGCCAGAGCACTGAATGTGCAGGTTTAAGTAGCTGCCACAGATTACAACTTCCATGTACTCAAACCCTACCCAAATCAATCTACTGCTCCTCATCAATCACAGGACATAGGTTAATCTGACAGCAGCAGAGGGTCCAAAATACATCATCTGGGATGGGATGAAGCACTTCACCAGCAGTGATTAAGCCTACTCCATCCAGAACCAGTGTTTTACTCACTTCATCATGCACAAGGTTGGGGTTTTTTTAATTACTTATGGTGTTTTGACTATAGATGCATTGAAATTATCAGACGTGGGCAAAGCCTATCCCATCTTTAATGAGGTTTTGGTAAGGAAGCAGAAAAGTCTCAATTTTTTGATTTTCCTATGCTCTGCTAGGCTACAGCATCACCTGGCAAACTGCAAGGCTACTTCATGGAAAGACAACACGTAGTTTTTCCACTACAAGTAATTTTAGGAAGTCTGAAGCCAGAACAGAAAAAAGCAGAGTCATAGATGATCTTCTACAGAACAGCAGTGCAAGCAAGAAGTGGAAGAGAACACCCCTGCACAAAAGGAAAACACACATGGATTCCAAGAACTCAGAAGAAACTCCAGTTCATAAAGAACTCAAAGCACATACCGCAGACGCAGTATCTTTGCTCTCAGAGAGAGCTCTTTCCAAGTCACTCAGGGTCTCCAGCTTAGTGCTTTTCTTCTTTCCACTGGGCGCTGGCTCCTTCGACTTCTTCTGCTTCCTCTTCAGGTTCAGCGTCCCGATATCACACCGGGGACATAAGACCTGATGGGCAGAAAAGCAGCACTGTCGGTAACCCTGCCCCAGCGCAGCCACACGCCGCTGCTTAGAATGGGGATTCCTGAGGGATTGGTTTTTTCCCATCAAAGATCTGTGGGACCAGGATGAGGTTATCTGAAAAATGGGTAGAGCTAGACCTCTTGTGACGAGGTGGTGAAGTGATGGAACAGGCTGCCCAAAGAGGGGGTGGGTGCCCCATCCCTGGGGGTGTTCAAGGCCAGGTTGGATGGGGCCCTGGGCAACCTTGTGTCGCTCCAGGCCTGGAGGTTGGTGGCCCTGCCTGTGGCAGGGGGGGTGGAGCTCTGTGATCCTTGGGGGCCCTTCCAACGCACACAGTCTATGATTATATGATTCTATGATTAAAGGGTGTAAGCTCAGTGCCACAAATGTCAATATTCCCACATTCATAGTGAAGTTGGCAGGCTGTGGCACAGTATGCTCTCGTTAGCCACCAATCAAAAAGAACAGAGAAAGCCCAGCTAAATCTTAAGCATTTCAACAGTTCAAAGTTATCATTAAAAGCTGTTAGATTGACCTGTGTTAAAGCAAGTAATGCAATCCTGCAAATATACTTAGTATCTAATGCTACTTCCTGAGATGACAGATTCACAAGGCTGGAAAAGCCCTTTAAGACCATCAAGTCCAACCGTCCCTGTCCTGTGCTGACCCATATCCCTCAGTACCTCATCTTCCCTCTGTTAAATACACCCAGGGGTGGGGACTCAGCCCCCTCCCTGGGCAGCCTGGGCCAGGCCCTGACAACTCTTGCAGGGAAGAACTTTGCCCTCCCATCTGCTCTGACCCTGCCCTGGGGCAGCTTGAGCCCATTGCCCCTTTTCCCATCTCCTGTCCCCTGGCTGAAGAGACCATCCCCCACCTATCTGCACCCTCCTGGCAGGGCAGGGGAGGGCTGAGAAGGTCTCCCCTCAGCCTCCTCTTCTCCAGGCTGAATGCCCCCAGCTCCTTCAGCTGCTCCTCAGAGGATTTGCCCTCCAGCCCCTTCCCCAGCCTGGCTGCCCTTCTCTGGACTCGCTCCAGGACCTCCATGTCCTTCTGATGGTGAGGAGCCCAGAACTGGACCCAGCACTCGAGGTGCAGCCTCAGGTTACAGAGTTAGTTCTGTATTTCCAATGAGCTCTTCTCGGGGCTGACATGTCTTACCTCCAAAAGAGAGTAAGGGGAGTTCTCACACAGAAATGTGTTAGCTGCACATTCCTTCCATGCCTGGACTTCAGACACCAGGGACTCCAGCCTGGGCAGGTAGTCCAGATGCACTGGAATAGACCGACCTCTTGTGACGAGTTCTGCTAGTGTGTCCAGCACAGGCACACGTCCTCCAACCTGCCAGATCATAAAGGAAGAAATGCTTTATGTAGACAAGACACAGCTTCCATAGAACACATGGAACGTGTTGACATGAAGGGGGGAAGAGGGGTGAGTTAAACTGCTGTTGGACTGTGAAAGAAATTAAGAACACAAAAAAACCCCATAAAAAACAAGAAGGGGAGCTGGATCCATACATTTCTGCTCAGTTGAAGACTTTTCAGAGTGTGACCATGGAAACCACTCCAAGCTGGAAGGAGCTGTAAGAATGGAAGAGGATGGAGGAAAAAGGAAACGGAGAAGAGGAAGTTAAGCAACTTTCACCTCAAAATTCAGACAGAACCTCTAAAAATTACAAGTATTTTAATCTTGGACATCAAAGGCTGACCATAGTGGGACAGAATAAGAAACAGCCTTGAGACCAGCCATGCTTGATGGCGAGCAAATGAGGGAATACCCCTCAATCATGGCATGTCTGAAATATCAGTAATAATAGACATGGACATGGCAAATGAATCCTGTGGGGTCTTAGAAGAGGCAATTCCACTGCTGGTATTGATATGAGTATTAATAGCCTGGTGTCATCAGGTCTTGGTGAGACCTGATTACCCACAGTGTGGTACATGAGGAACACTCCATACAGATGCCCTGAAAACTGGAGGAACTACAAGGACCCCCTCACCCCCAAAGATGCTACAAGGAAAGTTACTTGTTTAGTCAAGCAAATGAAGGCTGTGAAAAAGTGTTGGTAACTTGAAAATGCTTTAGAAGCTTTGTTTCTTCAGGAGTCAGCAAGTAGACCTTCAATTGCATCTTCTGCTCCATCTCCTGTGTTACAGGAGCACAGTTACAATGCAGAATGGTATGTGACTACCAGGCAAGCCTTACTGAAGGCAAAGTTCCATACTATAAAATCTTCTTTAATTTTATATTTTTCTTCATAGCTTTTATTGCAGTCAGTTAACTGCAAAGGTGAAGCAGTACAAAGCAGGCCCAGAAACAGAAGTAAAAATAGCAGCACTCAGAGAACAACTGTGCCATGTCTGAGGGCCCTGAAGTCACAGGTGAAGCGTTCTTAACTCAGCAGGACGCTGAAGCACCAAGTGCACACAGAGCGTTAACCTGATGGGCAGCCTATGGCTCCCCAAGAAGCTCCCCAAGAAGCCACAGGCCTGTTTACATACCTGCAGGGCTTCCACTTCCTGCAGCCAGTCCTTGGCCTTCTGAACCGCGTCCTTCAGCGCGGCCCCGTTTGGGAGATAGGCTGGGATCTCCTCTATTTCCTTCACTGCTGCTGCAAGGCTGCTCAGCGACTGCCGGGGTCTACGGAAGCAAAACATCTCCACGTGAAACACTGCAGCACCATGTGGTGGTTCTACTCATTTGGCCTATTAAAACCAAGGGGTTACACCAAACAATGATGTTATGCCCAGCACCAGAAATACACACTGTACCACTGGGCATCAGCAGTGCAGGGGGGCTCTCAAGAGATCCCCACTTGCTCATTACTAGAAATATTTGGACATTTGGCCTTAAGGGAGATTAAACACTTACTAAGAACCTTGGATCCTCAAATGCAGGCTGAACCCTGAAACAGTACCAGCCAGCAGGTTCTACCTGAGGTTAAAAAACCTGAAGATGCTTTTTCCATATTTCACAATTTGATTCTAAAGTTTTAGAAAGGCACAAACACCAACTGCATCCCCATTCTGGGGGTTAAACCCAAGCTTATTCCAGTTCTGTGCTCTAGGAAGTTATCTTTTTTTAAGCAGTGGGTGAGAAACACTCAAGTGTCTTCACGGTGTAAGAATGGGGAAAAAAATCTTAACCAAAAAAACTGAGAATCCCAAACCTTGCATATGAGTCTGTGCCACCTTCCTAAACTTTAAGCACACAACACTCTCCCACATTTTACTTTTATAAATCAGAAGGACAAAGCAATCAGTAAGAAAATTTCTCTCAGTAGGGATGTATGCAACTTATTTCCTTCTCCCCTGCACCAACTCGTCTGGGAAAGTCTGCTCAATGTTAGAAACAGTCCATATAGTTGCTATAACAAATTTTTACCAGTTGGTGGCATATATCTAAACTTATCTGGACACACATCCTCCAGCTGACACTGGAGGAAGGAAGGAGGAGGAAAGAAAAGAAGAGCTATCTTAAAACCCTTCCATGTGGCACAAGGAGTGTTTGCACAAGGACAGCGGAGCACCACAAATACTGCAAACCAAGAGCAATGTTTAAAATCACTTGGTCACTTATCCCCTTTCTCCATTCCTTTTCCCTTCTGGGTGGCAGAAGTTTTGCCTTATTGCTGCAAGCTGGACAAACAAAAGAAACCCCTTCAGAAGTACAGCCAATTATTTCCACCTTAAACAGGTTGTGGGACTACAAAATGCAACGCTAAGATTTAGCTTCTAC
The DNA here is from genome assembly GCA_013400835.1 of Zapornia atra. Classification (NCBI taxonomy): domain Eukaryota; kingdom Metazoa; phylum Chordata; class Aves; order Gruiformes; family Rallidae; genus Zapornia; species Zapornia atra. The sequence goes on along the minus strand of VZTU01006396.1, from coordinate 199,693 downwards.
CTGGCCTTGATCAGATTTCTGGCTTTGTCATCCCAGTGCTCAGACACAGTAAGGAGCTCCTGCAGCTTCGCCATTGCTTTCTCAACTGCTGGGTAGGGAGCAAGTCCAACACCTGAGTCTATAAGACGTCTCATATCATCTAGAGTAAGAGAGTTTTGGTCTGAGGAAGCCAGCTGCACGTCCTCGAGCCAGCGTGCCTGTTCCAGGCGTGTCCGCAGCTCAGCCAGCTGGGGCAGATCAACGTCGAAGTCAAAGCTGACATCCAAGAGCTCCTGAAGCTCTGCAGCACTGGGCATTTCTTCAGACAGGAGTTTTTGACTTTGCTGTTGAAAAGTTTCCACACGATCGAGAAGGTCCTGAAATATCCAAACACAACAGTAAGTCAGAAGAAAACCCTGCTACCAAATGCCTTAGCTGTCTGAGTGCAAGCGTCCTGGCAAGCACCGTGTTGCCACACACACAGTGTGCACAGCAAATTTGATACCCAGACATTTGGAACACTTAAACAGTGTCTTCAACACACAGTGTGTGTCAGCATCTCCTCAGGCACCAGCTCAAGGATCACAGAACAAGGAGATTCCACTCCAAACTCCTCTGAACTAAGCCAGGTGTTGGAAAGATGTGTCAGTTGAAAGGATCTGAAGAGAAGAACTAAATGTTTCTTTGGTGCTGTTTTGTGGCTTTGTTCTGGAATGATTAAGGCTGAAGAATGTCAGGGTTAGGATTAAGATGGCTTTGAAGAATGCTGAGAAAGGCACCGGGCTTCTGGGGCTCATTTCTGCTGCACTGTGAAGGTTTTGAGGTGGAGCACATGGCCCCAGTAAGCCAAGGGCATTCTACTCTCACACAGCACGTAACCTTCTCTCCCTCCATACGTTCAACAGCCACCCCCAGAAAGGTGTATGTGTGGCTGCTTGCAGTTCACCCAGGCTAGCACACAGTTAGCCAGATGCAACCCCATTCTAAGTCACCCTGCCCAAGGCTTCTCATTCTGGCTGTAACGCTATTCCAGTGGCAAGCTCTTCCTTCACAGTTGACATCTTGGTATGTGGCCAATGGTGCTGTTTGCCAGGGCAGACAAATAGAAATAAAGCCTTTTAGAGATCTATTAAATTGTGAACTGATCTCCAGTAACTGTTGGTCATTTATATTAACAGCCTAATTTGCATGACTACACATAATTTAGGATTGTTGAGAATGATATAAAAGAACCTGACCATATGTGTTTGCTATTTCCCTGTTCAAGAACACCAGATGGAGAAGAACTGTTTGCATGTCTGGCATTCCTGAATTTCTGCTTTTTAAATAGTTAAATAACTTCACAGAGTTACAAAGCTATAAACAAATAACTGTAAACAGGATTACATTAAATTTGATTCACACATTCCTGATAAAGCTTCTAAAGCAACAGTCAGAAAACTGGGCTGAGCTGATCTGTTGTGATTTAGTTACATGGCTCTGTCTGGTCTCTCAGCCTGGCATGGACACTTAAGAGGTGGTTCAGGAGCTGGACATTCCATCACCTTGTTCTAACAATCACAAATAAGCAATCTATTCTCCTTTGAGAGAGAAACTGCAGCTACACAGAAGTTCTGGGGGTTTTTTGTTTGGTTACTCCACAAGTGTAATGTGCAACATTTTGGCAAGTTCTGGAACTAAATCATGAATTACTTTCAACTTGTCTGACGTCTGATCGTGTGGTGAGCACTAGCTGGTCATGTGGGAGACAGAGGGATGGGACTCAGAGCCAGCAGCAGGTACTCTGCTAGCACAAGCATTGGGTTGGCCTAGGCTGGTGGCTGGGGCTTGGGGTGTCTCTGTGGTGTTTTGTGGGCTGATAGCACAGGGGAGCATCAAACTACAAGACTCTGAGAACGCTGATTCTGGATTGAGGAAGGTGATAGGAATGGAGAACCCTCACTCAAAAGCACTACGGACTTTGGAGCATTCTCTGAAAAACCTGGCTTCACTTTTAAGAAGAAACTAGTTAACTGACCCCAAACTTTTAATCTGTAGCTACCCAGGCCCATCCTGCTGCTGGTTTCATGTTACTTGGTACAATATTAACCTTTCCATTCCCCTATGTAGTATAAGAATCTCCTGCCCACACCCTTAGCAGGTCAGAGAGATCTGTTCTCAGGCAACTTGTGCAGGGGTTGCCCAGGTCTGCCAGTATAAAGGTAACAATTGCTGGTGCAAATAGTAAACCAGGAGATTAATGGAGCACAAATACATCACTGTGACAAGTGCTTGTGCTCTTTCCCCTCCAATTTTCTAAGTTACCTTCAGTAATGGTGTCTGACTGAGGACACAGGGCAGAGCATGCAGCTGCCTCACAAACAACCGGAGCTCGTTCACTGTCAGTTGATTTTGACACTTTCCTCCTCCAGAACGGTACCTGCAATGACACACAACTCAATTTTGTTGACTGCCACCAAAAACTAAACCAAATTTAAACTTCTCTAAAATCTGCTTATGATTTCTTGTCACTCAGGCTTTACTCACAAATAACAGATGCATTCAAAAGCATCCGGGCAGCCCAGCGCCTGCGTCCATGGGAAAACCTCAGTGAGCTATAGCAGAACAAGCTATTGTTGAGAATACTTTCAGCTTAAAGCTTTCTGGAACAGCTACTCAGCCTTGGAAGAGCACTGGTTATTATGGCCTAAAATTGGGCTTTTTTTCCAGAACACAAAGCAATTGTGGATGAACCACTCGGTTATGTTGCAATAGCTATTGTAGTATGGTCTCCCCATGCCCTTACCAAAAGGGAACAAATCCCAATTTTGAATGGTTTTCTATCCACAGGTCGTGTAGGCACTTCTGAAAAATCCTCTTTAGGCTGAAATCATCATTTTCATTTTTAACAAAAAGCTTTGTATCAAAAGGAGTGGCTTGTAAGTGTTAACAAATTGGCTGATATTAAAATCCTCTCTAAACTCAAGCCAATATTAACTAGGGCTGAGAACCCTGAACAGAAAAGGGAAAAAAAATCTCTTACAATGCTGGCTACAATTGAATCCACAATGTGTCACTTAAAAGAGGAAAACAACATCCCAGCAGGATGTGCCAGCATGACTGGAATGAGAACACTGTAAAATTAATTTTAATTTACCATTCTATGATAAAAATCGGTATTTTTATTAAAGGATATGCAACATCACATTGGGATTCCAAAATCCATAGTAAGCTGAACAAGAAAACAAATTCAAAGTCTTGGATAAAACACAGGTTGTTTTATGGTCTACATGTTTTACTGGGTTTTGTGGAAGTTCCACAGCATCTTCCAGGAAAAGGAAGAAGTTTTAAAAATAAATATTTATCTGTCTATATTCACATACACATATCTAAACTGCAAAACTGTCACAAGATGTTTTTGATAACCAGAAATTACAGGAGATAAGTGCTGCCAACAAAAAACCCAAGTATTTTTCAGAGCTCTCATACAGTATTCCCAGCAGCAGCTCAGGAAGTTAAGACACTTCATTTTTCCACAAGGCATGAAGCATAATAAATATAATGACATATGCCCCACTGACAGAATTTCAGTCCCCATGGCACAAAGGCAAGCAGGCTGTATCTTGTTGGGTGTTGCTTTGTCTGGAAATACCACACCAATCTGTCCTTTTGGGGAATATCAGAATGAGTTTACTGCCCAGCTGTCAAACACAAAGGAAGATTGAAAGCTCGGGATGCTTAAACTTATTACATGCAGTAAAGGTGAATGTCCCTGTAAAAGCTAGTTCTCCTGAGAAGACAAAAAGATTACTTTCATTTTAAAGTCTCACAGAATCCTGGCATCTCTGTTCAGTGACTGAATTTTGTCACAAACACATACAGTAACACTCACCTGGTTTGCCTTTTGCCATTAAGAAGCTGCTGTGCAACTGAGGCACATTTGTCTGCATCCTGTGTAACCAGTCTGAGGTGTCGCAGGAGATCATTGTCTGGAAACTTCTTCATTTCTGATTCTTCTATCAAAGCCTTAAAACTGATGAGACCTTTTAGGAAAGAAGCTGAGTTAACCAAAGTCTCCCTTTGTGATGGACTTTAAATGATAAGGCCGAATTAAATATACACAAATATACACAATTAAATATACACATTAAATATGTTTCTATTTCAACTTCAGTTATATTTTGTGTCAAGTGATTTGCAGTCTTCTCACACAGTGTAATTTCTAGAACTACAAGAGCTAAAATATTTACTTTAAAACATGGAATTACATAGGATTCCTTTTGATTATCCCATAGGACAAAAGCTGCAAAGGTTCAGCCTAAAAAGTGCAAAATTAGCCATTTAAAAGTACGTGTTGCAGACAAAAGGTAAGCTACTTACTTTTTTTATTGTTCACTTTTGCCTCCAGAGCTTCATTAACATTGCAAGCCCATTCGTTGTATGACTCTGCACGCATCTTTAGTGCATTCATCATTGGATAGAGTTCCTCCAGGGTATAGCGGTACCTACAAGCAGGCAGCACAGAGTTCAGACCCTTCAGCAAATCCCAGTGGGCAGGAGGAGGGTGGAAAGGAGGGGCATCAAGGCACATCAGTCCAAACAACACAGAAGTGATCTAGCGTACACCTAGGGTTATACAATCAAGACCCCCAACCACACCACGTTCTTTCCAAGACCATTTCAATGTTGCCTCAAAAGGCAATTTCAACATTACAACTGAAGCAAGGGTGAAATTATCTTAGGACAAGGTACATTCATGTAAGACAAAGACCTAACAAATGGGAAAGGAAAGGTAACAACAGGAAGGAAAGATAACAAAAGCAAAGTAGCGCTCGGCAAGGACCCTGAGGAAGGGATGATGACCTTGTGGCTGTAAATACAAAAAGCAAACTAACTTATCCAGCAATTTTTAGTCATTATAAAGCAAGAAAAGCTGAATGCTGAAAAGAAAGAGCCTTTGTGTATGAGTACAAAAAAGGCGCTTTGTTTTGTGGGTGCTGTATTTGCAAAGGACTGAGGAAAAAAAAGAATACTGAGACTAGCACCACTGACAAACACAGCAGGCACCAGCCAAACCACAGCATCTACACATACAACAACCATCTCCAGAACACAGTGTTACTGTAATCTAAAGCTTACCCCAGTTTGTATTTGTAGGTGGGACAGGAGCAGAGATCCTCAACATGGTACAAGCACACCAATAATCCAGGTTTACATGGACAATAGACAGCAGACATGAAGCAGGTGGTTTTACACTTCAGGCACTGGCGCTCATCATCAGGAAACAGCTCAAAAGCCACTCTCTCTGAGTCAGTCACTCCCTGTAAAAGAGCAGGTTACATTGCTTCAGACTCTAATGAGAAGGTATTTATTCCAAACTGCATCAGAAGCTGATTTTATCAAAGGAATAACAACATGCAGAAATAAAATACTAGAGCCAGGGAGACAGAAATCTGGTTAATGAAAAATTCACTATTCTAGCTGTATTACTGAAAGAACAAATATTACTTTAAAAGAGTAGAGTCAATCTGAACAACATTAAAGGGCAGATAGTAAAACAAGATGCATGATAAAGGGTTCTCTGAAAAACACCCACCACTACTCAGGAAGGCACCAGAGAGCTCTAAGCTGCTGACACCACCGTTCAAGTCCCAGCATGCTTTCACACCACGGCGTCCTATTCTTTCCTACAACTCACCAGTTTATCAACCTTCTCACGCAACCTCTTCTCCTCTTCAATCATAATAGCCATGTCTTTCTGAACTGTGGATGCTACCACAACATCAAGGACATCTGCTTTGGAAGCCATTTTGCAAATCATCTCATCATGAGAAAAGACACAGTAACGGTTCAGCAGGCGGTAGTGTTCCACACACTGGCGACCCAAAGGAAGCTGCATTGAAAAACATTAAGGGTTTGTTATGAAATGCATGACTTTCTTATGCTACTAACCAAAAACTAGCCAAATGAAAGGCCAAGATAAATCCTTCTAGCAACAATATTCATAATTCAGTATGTAAAAGGACAGAAACCAGGACCCTGAGGTCATGTAAATCAGGACTGCTTAGAACCCCTTCAATGTGGATGCAAGTGGTTTAGTTATTGCATTTCTCCTGTGAAGCCACCTGGGAGAAACCATAATTACAGGTAACCACCTCACTAATTCGCAGCAGGGACAGGGAGACACAAGCTAGAGATACACAGAGGCTGGGGAAGAGGCAAAGGGAAAAGCCCCTACATGTGGATGGATGGACCACCAAAGGCAGGTTGCAGAGCACATGGGGCTTCTCTCTCAAATGCTATGGCTGTTTTACACAGGTCACCAACAGCATGAGGAATTGCTGACTCCACAAACCATTAAAGTCCCTAAATAACCCCATGAGAACAAACAATTCAGTATGTGCTGGGAAGGTCACTCCTAGCTTTGTTTTCAGGCTCTCACTGGCCAGGTGGATAGCAATGCTCAGGTTACAACTCATGGAAGGACAAGAGCAAAACCAAACCCAAAGCAACCAATAGATGAACACAGCCATAATGCAGAAACCTTTCAGCCAATCTTAGTCACCTCCTCCTTCTAAGCAGTGTCCTAAATCCAGCAGCATTTTCAGATGAGCAACATTTATAAATAGCCAAGATCTTCTTGGGAAAGAAAAATCAAGAGGAGTCATCTGAACTATCAGTAGCTTCAGAGGACTTTTCTGAGATCAGGTAACACTGTCTGTCTGCCAAATCTGCTGGGAAGGAGAAATGATCACTTAACTCTGGAGCAACAGTTTGGGTTTGTTTGCAAAAAGACAAGAAGCAAAACATTACTATGACCTACTAACCACAATGTGTGCCTGTCTCTGTTTCAATAAGCTCAGTGAAGCTTACAGGGAATAAGGTACTGCAGGTCTGTAAAACCTTCTTTTTGAAGATTAGAACTTCCTGTTCCCTCCTCATTAAGGTATTCTTCCCTAAAAACCTAGAGCACCTCTGCTATCCAAAAGGATGTACTCATATCAGAAGCAACTCTTACCTTTCCTCCAAGAGGACCAAAGTCATTAACTATTCTTAACATGTTTTAAATCTAACATCTGATTTAACCACAAAAGATAAAGTAGAGAAGAAGTCCAAGTCATCTTTCTTTTCCAGCTGTAGAAAACCCCTCTTGGAGAACTCCCAGTGCAATAAACAGAAAAACTTTATTCCAGTTCTTGTGTAGCTCCAGGCCTGAGGTTGGTGGCCCTGCCTGTGGCAGGGGGGGTGGAACTCTATGATCCTTGGGAGTCCCTTCCAACCCAGACCATTCTATGATTCTGTGTTTTGAATGGAATTTGGGGACACAACAGGAGTGGATTCCAGCAGCACCACTGCTTCCCACATTCTAAACACACACAAAGACATCACCTACCTCCTGCTGTAAGAGATACTTCAGCCCTACTCTACAGTTTCAAACCAAACTGGAGAAAGCCCAAAGTTCACTACATGAAAGAAACACCCTCAAGCAAAACATTATGCTTCCAGTAACAGGCTTCAGCTATCTGTGGACCAGATTTGTCCACCAGCAGTAAATTAGAGCTGTACATCAGTTAGGAATGACATCCTTAATGAGAAGCTGGTTTTGGAACGTACCCAATCAACTGTGCAGAAGTTCACAGCCTCAGCAAAATTGAAACCCTGATTGAAGCCGCTGTGATAAGCTCTTGGGAAGGTGATCACAAACTCCCCAGCACACTGATTGGTTCGATAAACCTAGGAGAGACAGACAGACAGACAGTGTTAGGTCAAATGTGAACAGAGCTGAGGGCTGTGAAGACAAATATGGATTTCCAATTCTTAGGCATTTCTACAACAACTTCTTACAGTGCTAAACCACAAGCCCATGAGTAACAACTAGCATTTGGTGACTTCTCATCTAATACCCCATCAGCAAAGGGGTTTCATTTGGCTGTACCCCCACTCCAAGCCACAGTTACAGAGGTAGAGCATGGGCAAGGCTCTTCCACAGGAGGCTGAAGGGGAAGAGGAATTTGGCACCTAGTCAAAAGTTCATGCTGCTGTAAAATTAATACTTCTGGTGGTATTCAGTCAGCACAAAAGCAGGCAGGTCTTCCTGCATCTTTGAAATTTAAAAAGGTTCTCAAAGCATAGCAGACACCATGATTTTTGGTGCTTTTTCCAAATTTTCCTTCAAGTCCCAAGGTCAGCTAGTCAAAACTGAATTAAGTTGTAAAGGGACATAATTCCCATGAACAATCTAGTATGGAGTATGATGGAAACTAATGAAAAATGTTTTTCAATACCTAAGAACTTATCCAGGAAAAATAAGATGACATGGATGACAAATAAAGGAAGAATGGGGGTTGGCCCCTTGCCAGAAACTCTATGCCCAAAAAATTGTGTCTGATTAGACAGACATACAGAGCTCCTGCCATTGTTTCAAAGGTTCAACCTAAACCTTCCAGCTGAGATACAGAAATAGAACAACACTATAGGTGGATCTACAGAGCTGAGTCTGCCAAGCAGTTCCAAAAGCAGCGATTCCACTGCCCATCTGTTCATACTGGCACATTACACTAGACAAGGAAGATACAACACACATGGTAACTACCACACCATCTCTGCAGTAAAAGTGGCTTCAATTATCAGGTTTCAAGTAGAAATCAGTGCAAATAAAAGAGGTTTGGGGGAGTAGCACAGGAGTCCAACAACATACAGGCACTCCGTGGGCCATCAAAGTATTCGGGTTCATTATGGTGACAAGTTGGTGCAAGAGATCTGGCTGAGATTCAAATAGCTCTGGAGCAAGCTTCTTCATTACATCCTCCAGCTGTTCAGCTGCATACCCTGGGGCTCCATACCACGTTTTAGGCTCCCCCCTGCAAGATTATTAAAAAAAGTTAAATATGAGCAATCTTGTAAGTTACATTTTCAGCCTTCTGCTTTAAATGACACCACGTGAAAAGAAGGGTCTATCACCAGGAAGGAATGCAAAGGTTATGTACCTTCTTGAATCTTCACATTCTACATAGGTCCCTCCTCCAGGCCTAACTTCTTAACTGCCTTCATTTCTAGGCACATACAGAAAATATTCAGGGGGGAGAGGGGGAAGGAGGTGGGGGAAGAGACTGGGGAAGTCCTCAGTGAAGTTCTGCTGATTCCAGCACAACTTCAGAACATAAGCTGTTTGTCTTTTACCATGAATAAAAACTCCCTCTTGGAACTAACAACCACAGCCAGTTCTTTCTGTCTTGGGCATAACTGCCATAAAAGCAACATGCAGTAAGTAGAACTTGACAATTATGCAAAAGGCAACAAGAAAAATTCCATATCCAGAGTAGGAACAAAGACCTTTTAGCAACAGCTTAACCCAATGTGAGCCAGCAGAGAAAATAAAGGTTATGCAGATAACCTTTATACCTGTCCTCTACTAAGTCATATCCCTGAGTACCTCATCTACCTGCCTTTTAAATACATACATGGTCAGTGACTCAGCCCCCTCCCTGGGCAGCCTGTGCCAGTGCCCGATAAACCTTTCAGTGAAGAACTTTTTCCTAATGTCTGCTCTGACCCTGCCCTGGGGCAGCTTGAGCCCATTGCCCCTTGTCCCATCTCCTGGCCCCTGGCTGAAGAGACCCTCGCCCACCTCTCTGCACCCTCCTGGCAGGGCAGGGGAGGGCTGAGAAGGTCTCCCCTCAGCCTCCTCTTCTCCAGGCTGAACACCCCCAGCTCCCTCAGCTGCTCCTCAGAGGATTTGCCCTCCAGCCCCTTCCCCAGCCTGGTTGCCCTTCTCTGGACTGGCTCCAGGACCTCCATGTCCTTCTGATGGTGAGGAGCCCAGAACTGGACCCAGCACTCGAGGTGCAGCCTCACCAGTGCCCGGTACAGGGGCACAATCCCCTCCCCAGACCTACTGGCCACACTATTCCTGACACAAGCCAGGATGCCATTGGCCTTCCTGGTCACACTGCTGGCTCATGGTCAGTCACCCAACACCCCCAGGTCCTTCTCTGCCTGACAGCTCTCCAGCCAGTCTCCCCCAGCCTGTAGTGCTGCAGGGGGTTGTTGTGTCCCATGTGCAGCACTCTACACTTGGTGTTATTAAACCTCATCCAGCTGGTCTCAGCCCATAGATCCAGCCTGTCCAGATCCCTCTGAGGAGCCTCCCTACCCCCAGGCAGATCAACACTTCCTCCCATCTTAGTGTCATCTGCAATCTTAGTGGAGGAACATTCCATTCAATCCCTTCAGCCAGGTCACTGATAAAGATACTGACCAGGACTGGAGCCAGGATTGAGCCCTGGGGAACACCACTTGTGACCAGCCTCCAGCTGGATCTAGCTCCATTCACCAACACCCTTTGGGCCCAGCCATACAGCCAGTTTTTTACCCAGCAGAGGCTGTGCCTGGGCAGGCCAGTGGTGGCCAGTTTCTCAATCAGAATGCTGTAAGAAACTGTCAAACACTTTGCTGAAGTCCAAGTACACTCCATCCATGGCCCTTCCCTCATCCACTAAGCAGGTGACCTTGTCAATAGTAGCATCAATGATGGAAATGCTTCCTCTGACCAGGAATGACATCTTAATGATTTGCAAGCACCTTCAGAAGCAAAGATTTGGATTTTACCATTTCAAGAACTACCACAGCATTTAGAGTCAGGCAGGAGAACAATTGCCTGCAACCCTATGACATGGCTGCTGCTGTAGCCTGATTCACATGGGACTATCTGCTCAAAATACTCTACCAGGACATGAGTTCCTTCAAGGCACATGAAACCCTGAAGATAACATGGCATCCCTACTATTCCACAAGCATGAGCCCACTCTTCCAAAGTCTTTTCAGACCTCAGAGCATTGTCTCTTCAGTGCAGAGTCATTAAGATTGACTCCTCTGGCTAAAGAAAAGTATTAACCTCAACTACACATTAATCTTTAATAGGCTAAAAACCCAGACTAAAACCTCTGAGTTGAAAGGAAATACAGAAGAATATCTATAAATGAAAAGACTCCAAGGACTTTCATGTTGCAGGAGAAATAGATGAAAAGGAGGTAGGGCAACCTCCTCTCCTTCCAACAGTTCCCAGCCTGACTGAAGACCCAGACACACACACACACACATGACAAGGAAGGTGATTTTACAATGTAATCCTGGTCAGTCACTGAGCCTCAAACTTCTCTTTTTAATCAAGCCAACTACTGAGAAAGCAAGCTAGTTAAGTCACTGACTACTTGGACTGTGCTACAACAACAGTGGTTTCAAGGAGCAGAACTAAAGAACCAAAAAGATGACCTACTACCAGCTGGGATGTGGTCTGACCATTTTGCTGGAACACTCATGTGAACAAGGAAAGGGAAAGAGCCTGACAGGAAGAGTGACAATACCAACTCAACCTTCAGAAAAGCTGTTGTAAGGTGAGAAGTTGAAGAAGTTCAATCTATTTAGACTATCAAAGAGCTGGCAAAGATCTGTCCTCACTCCAGCTGACAAGCATTCACTTGATGAGAGGATTTATGATAGAATGATCTATCTAACAGACAAAAAAATATGCAGAACCTTAAGGTTGTTAGTTGAAGGTAGGTGATTTAAAAAAAAAAAACCAACAAACTTGCATGGTTTTCACTTCTACATTGAGCATAATAAAACATTTGATGGAGTATCTGCTGCATCTCTCATGGATTTAGTTTTTAAAAACTGGGAATGGATGTCTCTTTCCAAAATATGACCTCTTGTTGAAAAGCAAATCAGTGCAGGAATCACACAGGGTCAAATTTAATCCAGCAAGGGTTATTCTGGCCTGAACTCTATGAATCTGATTTTAGTTCACTAATTAAGAGGGGAAAGGGGAAGTGAAAGGGAAATTGCTTCTCAGGTTGAGTTTATTCCTCAAACTCACCAATGCAGATAGTTAATTGAATAGCTCCAGTGGTCTTCTATATGCCAACAGAATGAAGAAAAGCACATTCCTACATAGAGCCAAGGTAATTTCATTCCACATATGTCTGCAGTGATGTGAGCAAGAACAGACTGCTCCATCACAGGCATGTTGTTTAAATTCCATCCACTATCAAGGTATTCCTGAAAATTGAACAGAACAGTCACAAGTTTAGACAATGTGAAGTAGAAAACCCAAAGAAGGAACAACTGCCAAAAAGGCACCAGAAGAAAAGCATTTCCCCAACTGAAAAACATCAGAAACAAGTCAATGACTCAAAGAACAAAACCTTCATTTCCTTAGCACCTTTCACAAGCTTTATCTGTCCTGCCCTGTTAAAATGACACTTCATTTTGCTTTGTTCTTTGGAAGTTATTAATATCTAGGATAAACCTATCCCTTTTCATGTTTGATAACAGCAAATTTTACTTACTCAAAGCTCTGATGTAATTCTTCTCTTTAAATACTGTGCCAGATACACAAAAAAAACCCCCACTTTACACCCCAGTTCCATTATTGTGCTTTGACCCAAACAGGCAAACATGCACAGTGAACCAAGAAAAACCTACCTCTTCTTCTGGTCTAACTTTAAATTTCCCTCCCCTAACTGGGAAGCCACTGCCAAATTCCTTTGAAGCAATGTCAGCTCCATATTCTACTGTCACATCCTCTTCAATGGTACTAACAAGTCTCCAGAATTCTTTTTCAACCAGCTCAGTGGGAACCATCTAGGTATGAGAAGGGAAAAAAAGGTATATACATGGAGGAATCAGTATTAAAAAAGCACATGCATAAAATCTATCTCAGGGAGGAAGCCTCATTAGCTTAAAGCATTTCCTCATTAGAAAAATCATTTCAACAAGAGTAAAAATGCAGCAGAAACATGCTGCTGCTTTGTCCTCTCAGGAATGGGAGACAGAGTATTCTCTCCCTTAAAGACACTTCTTCAAAACTTGGATGGTGGGTTTTGGTTACCCAAAACCCACCATCCAAGCTGCCAGTGGAACAAGAAAGTGTGACACGAACAAGAACGAAGAGTCACTGATACAAATGAGAGGCTCTGATTTGGGATTTTGTCCCATTCAAAACTGGAATTCCACCCATTTCTACCCCCTCCCCACCCAAAAAATGCAATCTCCACTATGGCACCAGGCTGAAGGCAGGGACATACGTGCACTGGCATGTTGAAATAGTCTGACTTGAAGGCATCTGCCATCTCTCCAAACGTGCGAAGCGTATAGTCTCTTGCTGCCTGCTCAAACCCAAATGCTTCTTGAGGCTTATTACACTCCTGCAATCAAAGAGAGAATTATTTCTATAATGTATTAAACAGACAATCTGTGCTTAGATTTTACATAAATCACAGAATCACAAGGTTGGAAAAGACCTTGAAGATCATCAAGTCCAACCATTCCCACCCTAAATTAAACCAGATCCCTCAGTACCTCATCTCCCCTCTGTTAAACACACCCAGGGCTGGGGACTCAGCCCCTCCCTGAGCAGCCTGTGCCAGGCCCTGACAACTCTTGCAGGGAAGAACTTTGCCCTCCCATCTGCTCTGACCCTGCCCTGGGGCAGCTTGAGCCCATTGCCCCTTGTCCCATCTCCTGGCCCCTGGCTGAAGAGACCCTCGCCCACCTCTCTGCACCCTCCTGGCAGGGCAGGGGAGGACTGAGAAGGTCTCCCCTCAGCCTCCTCTTCTCCAGGCTGAACACCCCCAGCTCCCTCAGCTGCTCCTCAGAGGATCTTCCCTCCAGCCCCTTCAAATGGACTATGCCTACAGCATCTGATGGACAAGACAGGACACCTGACTGAAGTGAAAGCAATGCCCCAAGTTGACAGTCAGGAGAAGAAATTACTCCACTTAATTAACCAAATCAAAGTATTTTTTAATGTATAAATCTGCATAAACAGTCATGAGGTAATGTGCCCAATTTCTCCTTCCTCTAGTAGAGCCACGAAAAAGATGCATAGAGCTCAACACTGAAGAGGCCAGTGAGCCTCTGCTTTTAAATACAGAGGAAAGGTTCTAATTAAAATCCAATGCATTCTTTACAGGCACATCAATTTTTGGCTCCACACTATTCAGTGATAGCTTTCCAATCTGAGGCATGCCCCTGGCTGCACTTCAGCTTTACCCTCTATCACCTTGTTCCTACAACCTTAAGTACTAACAAATTCCACTTGCAATCCTTAGGATCAAGAGTAAAAGAAACCCCAAAACCTCAGCCTAACTTTTATGGTTTGTCAGATTACCTGTGCCAAACACTGGGGACACCTCCAGTCCCCTTTGGGAACATCATGAAGGGGTGGAATTAAACAGAAAGTATGGTAACTGTCATCACAGCCATCACACAACAGGAGACGGTCCTCATCGTTCCCACTGCCACACAGGAGACACACATACAAATCCACCTGTAAGAGAACCACCAGAATGGGAGTTTTGAGTACCTAAGGCAACTCAAGAGCATGTGCCAAAGCTTATTTTTACTTTACCTCTGAAACAGAAATCAGACAAGCAAACACAAACTATTGATGTGCAAGTTTAATTAACCCCCCCCCCCGTAATTCAAGGAAGAACCAGAAGAGTCACAAGGCCTTCATTCCATGTGTTTTGTTTCCCAAATGACAGACAACTTGATTCAGTGGTGGGGATACTTCAAATCAGCAGTATTGTGGATTCAGCAGGTATAATGTAACCCCCACCATGCCCTAAGGAAAAGGTGGAGACACTCCAAACACAGGGAGGTTGTCTGCTGCCTGCCCAGCACCACAGTCAGGAGCTTCAGCCTGGAACGCTCTTCTCCAATGCAGCATAGAGCCAGGACAAGCAGACTCTTGTCTTATGCTGTTAAGAAGAGCAGCAGCATCTTTCCTGCTTCTCCCCACAAGCTTTTCTTGCTTGTTGAAGGGGGGTGTCAGGCTTCTAACACTGCAGATTTCATTCTCAGGCACACAGCTCTACATGTGTATTAAATAAAGAACTTTTGGGGGGTTTAGGAAGGACTCAAGTAGAGGCATGGACAGAAAGAATCTCAGTGTAACCTTCTCAGAAGTGAGACAAACTACCACTGCTTTTTGTTTGGGTAGTTTTGGGCTGGGGGCATGTTCTGTGGAGAGTTGGAGCAGGAACAGAATTGTGTTTTTAAGAAGCACTTGAAGAATAAAACTTGCAAGTTGGTGCACAAAGTTGGGGATTAAGTGTAAGGTGTGTTGGAGAGGTGGGTGCAAAGCTCGTGTTAAGCTCCCTTGAAGTTAGAGAGCAATGGGATGAGACCAGCTCACAGAAGAACCACTTCTGTTTGGACTCCTCTTTCAAAACACTTAGTCTGAGACTGAAGCTTGGAGACAGAAAACAAGTTACTTCAATTACAGATGGAAAAACTCAACTGTCCTGCTGTTTTCAGCTTCAGAACAGCACAAAGCTTTACAGAATCCCAGGGGTTGGAGGGGACCCCCGGAGCTCCTGGGGTCCACCCCCCTGCCAAAGCAGCTCCCCAGCTCATATTGCACAGGGCGGCGTCCAGACGGGGCTGGAATCTCTCCAGAGATGGAGACTCCACACCCCCTGGGCAGCCTGGCCCAGGGCTCCCTCACCCTCACTGGGGAAAAGTTCTGCCCCAGGTTGCTGTGGAACTTCCTCTGCTCTGACTTGCAGCCATTGCCCCTTGTCCTGTCCCCACAGACACTGAGAAGGAGCTGGCCATTCCCCTGCATCCCACCCTTCAGATATTGATAGACATTAATAAGGTCCCCCCTGAGTCTTCTTCTCTCCAGGCTGAACAGCCCCAGCTCACCCAGCCTTTCCTCACAGGGGAGATGCTCCAGGCCCTTCAGCATCTCCTCAGCCTCCTCTGGACTCTCTCCAGGAGATCCCTGGCTGTTTGATCCCAGGGAGCCCAGCACTGGACACAACACTCCAGGTGGGGCCTGCCCAGGGCAGAGCAGAGGGGGAGGATCCCCTCCTGTGACCTGTGAGTACGTATATTGCAGCAGGCACAGATGCTGCTTTGTTTGATCCACAGGGTTACACAAAGAACACAAGAAAGGCCTCAGTGTGGTAGAGATGACATGAGATTTCACTACATACCCATGAGAAACCCAGAAACACATGCTGTCAGTAGGAGGCAGCAGAAGAGCAGGGTGTACTCACAGCATTAGTGGGTTTTTTAGCTCGGCCTTTGGCTTTGTCTTTCTCTGGCTCCCCAGCATGTTCTCTCTTCTCAGGAGGTTTCGCTGAGCTATGGGTTTCCTTTTCTGCTACAGCAGTAAAAAGAGATGAGGGCATTAGAAAACGTTTGAATGCTTACCATTGCTTGTTATTATTTTGCTATTACTTGTTAGACTGCATCACTCCAAATTATTTATTGAATTACTCATTATCCCATACCCACACTTGTTTCAGGTAGCTCAAGGTGAGATTTGAACACCAGCAATGCCTGCAGAAGCTGGTATCATCAGAAAACACAAGCATGCCATCACGAGCCAGCAATGACTATGACAGCCCACATTCTTGGAGCACTTTAAACCTATCTAAATTATTTTAAATTGAATTGTATGTTTGTAAGCTAAGACTTTCTTTCCATGTGGGGTTAACAAACGTGGTTGAATTACTCCATCAATTTTACAGCAGCGCGTCACATGGCAACATGAACCAACACTACATCTTCCTACAATGCTCTTCACACTTCAGTATCCTGTAGCATAGCTCTCCTGAAACAGTCTGAGATGAGCACACAGCTGGAGTGGCCTGAAAGAATGTGGAGAACCTGCTGCTTCAACATCCCCACCTCATTCAGGTCTCCACTCTTCTGACTTGACAAAGAAACAAACTCCCCACACCCAAATCCATACTCCAGGGTGTGGAGAATCCCCCAGCTTTGGTGCTGAAGACAATGGACAATGACATTCTCAGCTCAAGTTACAACTGAGCTAGAGACCTTCCCACCTGGACATGAGACAAGCTGAAGCATTTCTTGGGAGTCTGAACGCTAACAAAGATACTACAGAGAACTTTCTGAGAGATGTGGGAATTCTTAAGTATTAAAAACTGTCTAGAGCTTTTTCCTTCTACTCTTGGGGGAAGTTAATGACTTAAAACACTCAAAGAAAAAATTATCCAATTAAAACACCCCCCCCAACCTCCTCATTCTTAAAAAAAATAAATATATTTGACTATTTGGAATGAACAAAGGAGACTGAGAAACTGCTTAATCCACACTCAGGACTCTTGATAAAAGCAGTTTAAAAATCCTATTATGGGAATGTGATTGCTAAAATCACAACAAACTACCTTTTGCCTTTTAAGACCTTCATATTTCCTATAAACATCTGAAATGTGATATATTCTTCTAAGAGTTTCATCTATTTACAGCTAGTGGATTGGCAATCTTCTCCAAGAAAACTCACAAAACAAACAAAAATCTTTTAAAGGCATAAAAGAACTTTGACAATAAATTATGATTTTAAAATGAAGTTAACAGAAGTATTTTCTTTAAATACTCTGAATTGTTCCAGCTGCTGAATTTACCTCTGGTCTTAAAATGAGTTAGTACAACACTCCCTACTTGCCACTCACCAGTCTCAGACTTGGGAGGTGCACATCCCATTCTACGTCTCAGGTTATGAGCTCTGGCTTCAGGGTCAATCTTCATTTTAGTTGCCTTAAAACAAAAAAAAAGAAGAAAACAATCAGCAATGTCCTTAGATGGAACACTTTGGTTTTACACCTGTATCTGGGAAAACCCTCACTGCCATCTAAACTCACAGCAGCTTGCCTAAGTGTGTCTGAAGGATTTGGGAACATACAACACCCCAGCAAACCTGACCTGTGCTGGGCTCCTCCCAGCACCCAGAGCTGGTTTGGCTCTGGAGAAGGGCAGCTGTTAGAAATGGCCAGCACTCAGCGTGCTTATTAAGCTCTGGAGTTTCTACAGCTGAGTTAATTTAGTGGCAGACCCTGCAAGGTTTGAAAGTATGTATTTCAATACTCTCAAGAGCTGCAAAAAGAACAGGGAGCAAAGGACAATTCTGACCCCCCAATTCAAAAAGAAGATGTTTCTGTGTATGATTCTTAATCCTCTTTGACAAATGCCAGGAGGGGACTGCATGGGCTCAGAGAACAGAGACACAAACACTTCACTGAGGTCTTAAAACCTCTAGCCTGACTTGTTCTAAGGAAAAGCCTAGATGGGGAAATGCTTTCCAGATGGAAATTGGATAAAGATTTTGAGGTCTTCACTTAAAGAGCCATTTTGACTTAACAAATGAATAAATCTAAAAAGGCAATCTGAACTTCTGAAGTACTTGCATCCAATTCCTGAAGTTGTGAGAGAAATAGCACAGGCAACAACCAGGAGGGATTTGAAAGGAAACTGTGCCAATAACAATACCACAGTTCAGTTTGATTTCAGTGGGACTTGGTAAGAAGCAAACCAGCAAGGAACTCTGGGCTTTCACAGGGTTTTCCTTTACTCTGGTGAAGCAGAGCATACTCCTAAGTAGGGAACTCTGCTGGCAGACTGTGGAGCTTTCAACACAGAATAGTATTTTTCCATTTAATTCTTGTATTTCTGCCCTGAAGTTTTGAAACTATGGGAGAAAAATGCTCAAATCCCTCAGTGTGAAGATGGGTTTCTCCAACATGGTATTTTTGAAGCCTAATTTCTTAAGGAAATGAGGTCATGTAACCACTTTCTTGCTACTCATGCAGGGCAGTCCATGATCAACCACTCCCTGAACCCCAAGTAAGGGGACCTGGCATCACTCTAAAAACCTGAATGCAGCTTCAGGTATTCAAGGGGGTGTGAGGTTCTGTTTGGGGTTTTTTTTTTGTTGGTTTTGTTTGTTTGGGATTTCTGCAGAGGTGGTTTTGACATTGTTTCCCCTTCACTTCTGTGTTCTCTTTGTGTAAATTACTGTCTCCATGAGACCAGGCAGAGGTCCCATTGCTTAAGGTACTCAAAACCAACACTGATCACCGTGATTAGTAATGGTGAATTGGGGTTGGTTTGAGCTGACCCTCAAGCAATGCAGTAACAGATGCCTCATCTCCTACACCTTTAACTTTTATGACTTACACCTGTATTCTGTGCTTGAGCCTATATTTAGCTTCACAAGAGCAGCTTTTTTTCAGCCTGAGCCTGTTATCAATTCATCTCACTTTCACTTCCTTACCTTTGTTCTGGTCTTCTACACTTACCTTTTCTCCATGAAGTATCTAAAGCCTCTGCATTTCAAAACCAGTCTATGACTGTCATTGCCCTTTTCCTTTCCAATTACAAACTTTTTCTCCTAAGTGTTTACTCACCAAGTAGTAAAGGGCAAGATGACACTGTCATCCACAAGGCCAAACTAACACTCCACATCTCACAATGGCAAGCTAACACTTAGCTCACAAGCTGTATTTTTTTTGCTAGTAAAAATAATTCAGAATACTTTCCTGTAGTTCACTGATTTTAAAGGCTTATAGTAAATGGTCAGGCTTTGAAAAGCAGGAAATGTAAAACTGGTGAACTTAAGAAGAGACTCAGGATTTACAATTTAAGACACTATCTCATTAAGAGTCAAGACATATTAACCAAACACCACTGCTCTGCAACCAGACCAATGCAAATATGAACTGTATGTGGCTTCAATGAGGGTGAAAAGGGATTTCAGCCATTTAGCTGACTTTGCACTGAAGCTCAAGAGAAACACAGTCACAAATCTTAACTTTTGGAAATCATTGTGAAACAGTCAAGTTCCTGGCTAAGCAAGTCAGTCCTGCTGCTGATTTCAGCCTTAGCTCTGTATGTTGCCATGCTACTCCTAATAAAGTGTTTTCTTTGCAGAAAAATTAAGTGCATGAAATCCATGTTGCTAGGGGAAGAGCCAAGAGGGTAGCCTTCCATTTGGGCTAAGTATGAGAAGTTAAGTTTCCACAGAAATGAGAAAAAACATGTGCTGTTAGTCAGTGTGATCTGACATCACTGCTGGAACAACAGCTACAATTTCAGTACCTGTCTGGCCTGTTGTTAAGCTTTGATGGATACGTGAGAATCAGCATCTTTCACCTACCTCAAATGGAAAGTTGCAGATCAAACTACTGAGAGTTTCTCAGAATTATAAACTGACTTTTAACTGGGGATTTGAGTGGAAGAGCTTTAGAAAACCTTAAATGGAACTTATTAACTAAGAATTTGCAGAATCTGCAATAGCTGAACTGTACTACCTGTTAGTTGCAAAGACCAAGAACAATGAGAGTTACTAGAGAGTCAGAAACAAACTTCAACAGAAATCTGGATTACAAACCAAGGGAGATTGTGACCTTCCTAACTCATGATGTCACCACTAATAAGTGGAATAAACTTCCCCTACTCTTCATCTCCTCAAACAAAAGAAATAGTAAACTCTCTGAAGGCAGCAAAATCAGGCTGGAAACACTGAAGTCACAATTATGTATTTCCAGCAATGAAGGAAACACACTGTGATCTTCTAAAAATGCATCTTCACAGGAGAACCCTCTGCAGATATCAACAAGTTTTATGCTCATACAAGTATGATTTCTTAAGTGCTTGTAAAATTAATCCTGTTTGATTGCACAAAAGCATATGGACTTAATGTTATGCAATTTTTTCCTTATACTGCACAGTGAAAGTATTGCAAATGGATAGAACTCAGAAGTAAAAAATGAAATACAACAATGTTCATGTTGTATAAAAACCTTCTCTGCTCTAACACCTGCCTTCACCTCATGACAGACTTAAAGAAACCTCCCAACACATATAAAGAGTAACTACTGCTCAGTGGCTGTCCTCTGAGGAAATGACAGATCAAAGCTGCAGAAGATAAGCTCCGTGCCTAGATTGTGACACCTGTATTTCAATCTACAAGCCCCACATTGTTTATAATCATGCCAAGAACATTATTATAGTGGACACACTCATAACTAACGTGGCAGCTTCAGTAGAAAAGCCTCTCAGGACTCCCAACCTTGGTAACACACTTTACCACACAATCCTTACCTTGATTTATGCATTTTGAACTATTTGGGAACATTTAACAAGGACAAAGAGAAAGTTAAGCAGGTGTTCACTGTGCACATGCATTGAGCAGTCTGACAGAAGTAACAGAAGTTGCCCCATCACTTATTTAAACCCTGGTGCACCCTGTGCTTAAGGAACCCCTCACACCACTGAGCACCAGCCCGGATGAAGTGAGATCCCCACCTCTGCCCTGAGGCGCTTTGCTCGGCGAGCGGGTGGACAAGTTTCCGATGGCTGAACAGATTGTCTCTGGGGGATATCGTGGGGCTTATACTCCTTGTCCTTTGTGTCACTGGTGAGGTCTGGTTTCTGCAAGCACTAGAGAGACAGAGTTTGATTACTGAATTTCTGCCCCCACCTCCCATACAAAGTTTGGGTGGAACAAATTCCTGGCCAACGTCAGAGAACACAGACAGAGCTTTAGTAATTCCTGGGAACACACTGCTTAGGACAGTTGTAGCATTACCTATGTCAGCAAGACACAATCACTTTTTCCTTTCACTGAAGGCATAAGAAAAGAGCTTAAACTGAGCTGAAGTCATCCTTTAAAGAATACCAACGGTGATTCCTCTAGTAGATGCTGCTTTTGGAGACTTTATCAACAATATACTGGAATCTGCTGTGGGATCCTCAGGTTGCATTGCCATTATGCTAACAGAGAGAGTGGTACAAAAGTAAATCACAGCCTCCCATACGTCCCTGTCCAAAGAGAGACATGATTTCATCTGAAGAACACTGCAGAAGCTATATTCTCTGTATGCTTTGGTGAGGACAGCTCTGCTGCATGAACTAAGGGAAGAAGAAGATGCAAGAACAGTTTTAGATCTGTCAGGTTTCTGAATCAACACATTTACCTGCTGAGAACTGCACACATTTGGCAAGAAAAAAATAATAATTAATGGCAATTCCAAGTTTGTCAAGCCACAGAACATTCAGAAACAGCAGACAAAATATAACAGTTTTAAATGAGTAAACAAACCCTGAAGAAAAGAGTCTTATGTTGTCAAAATGTCTTTCACACAAATTGCTGGATCCACATCTCCCACTTGTGTTGATCTGTCCCCATCATAAGCATTTTCTTAGCATGAGAGAAATGGGACAGGAACAGCAAGAGAACCACTGCAGCAACAGAAGGACTGACAGCATGGAAAGCACACCTTCAGACACAAATGGTCATCAGAGCAGGGATGGAACAGCAGGAAAAAGTGGTATTTTAGTAGATGTATCCATCCTGAAAGAAATATATATTTAATAAAAAAGAAGCATCAGTTAAGGGTAGCAGGATATCATTACCTATCACCCACAGACAGTCCACAGCACTGCTCAAAGAAGCCTCCAGAACTTGTTTGATACTACCTTAGACTTTGTAAATTCAAGATTTGTACTTTGAAAGCAAACATCTGCCAATTTCAACATTAAACACAGAAACCCACCCAGCCTTGTCACTCAAGCAAAGGAGGAACAAGTCCCAGCTGAGGCTCTTGGGGCTTGTTGCCATGCTGCCAACCTGAGGCAAGAGAGCA
Source organism: Zapornia atra (assembly GCA_013400835.1). Lineage (NCBI taxonomy): Eukaryota > Metazoa > Chordata > Aves > Gruiformes > Rallidae > Zapornia > Zapornia atra. Next base: position 177,272 of record VZTU01006396.1, on the reverse strand, counting down.
GCCAGCTCCTCAAGAGAGCCTGTTCCCTTACAGCTCACATGGGAAGAATAATGTGAATTATTCCATATTAACATCAGGGGAAAGTCATAAATAACTTCTCAGGAACAGAAAACAGGCAAGCAGAAAGTGCAAATGAGTAGGAAAAATATGAAAATCAAAGAACAGAAAAGCAAATGAGACTAATGCTGCGTAGAACATTGCCAACTGTAATGCCTTCTGTAAACTCTGGTTCCTTGAATCATGGCCTCACATGAAATCCAAACCTTTCACTAAAAACATAGCTGCTACTCCTTCTAGTAAGAGAGGACATATGATCTGTGAAAGCAAGTATTTAGAAGGCAAGCAGCTTTTCTTAAACAAAAGAGCAGCAGAACATGGAAAGACAGACAAGAAACAGTGTGACTTGCCTCATGCCAGTGGAGTGTCCCAAGGGAAAAAAGAAACAAGGGGGAAAAGCACCAAGGGAAAAAGCACTGTGCATTGAAAAACACCCAGAATAAGTTTTCTTAACAGTGATGTTTCAACAACCAGTTAAGCAGAAACATTTCCCAGTGCCTCAGCAACCTTAAGGCAAAGCAGTGGTGTGAAATGGCTGTTAATTGACATTTGCAGTTGTACCTAGAAGAAGAACTCAAAGTTAAGTCCTGTCTTAAGGATGGGAATTCCTCTGAATCTCCTAGGCTGGCCAGATCAATTGAAGCACAGGTCTTTAACCAAGGACACCAGCTGCTGTTTCTTCAGTCCTTTCCTCTCCCAACTTGCAGTGCTGACACTAACAGCAGCTTAACTTTACAAAAACTAACTCAAACTCATCCTATATGCTGCAATCTAGACTGTAACCTCATATTCTGAGATGATGGTTGCACATACAATCCTTGAACTCCAAATGGTGGCAGAGTAAGGTAAAAGCCCAGCAGCTGAAACCATTAAGGACACAGCAGGAATGTTCACAAGGCCTCCAGGATGTCAAAAGATGGAGGGGGGGGAATAATATAGGAATACAATTAAACCCCTCCAGATTTAGATGTTTATGAAGTAGTAATTTACACATAAGCTAATCACCCAGACTTCCCACACTTGCTGAATACAACAGGTCTACCCCTGCTACCTATTGGTGAGATACAACCAACTCTTGAGATTCTTACTTCTCTGCACTAAAATAGAGCCCTAGAGAACTGTCTCACACAGAACCACCTTTATTAGAGCCATACCCATATTTATCTTTGCCCATGTGAATCCCACTCAGAACATTAAAGCTGTGCTTTGGAAGAGAGCTCAGGCCCAGCCTTACTGAGCCAGTTGTATTCACTGAAAGACAGATGAGACCATCACCTCTGTCCCCTCCAAATTTGCATTTTAAATAATGCAAACATCTGGGCCCTGCATCACAGAAGCAGCATTGACAGAAGCCTCTGAACACCTCAGTTCACACAGGGGAACATTTATCCTTCTGGGCTTACACAGTGATTCTGTAATGCTCTATGATATAGTAACCATCAGTAGGGTCCAGGCAAGGCAGAGGTAGTGACAACCATTACACTAACACCTCTACTGCAACTACCCTGGAGACAAACACCCCAAACCTGTCTAGTTCAATGCTTCAAGATAAGAACAAAATAAATACACCCCTGTGAAGAGCTGCTTTGAGTAAGGGAAACTGGCTGAGTTAATGAATTTTTGCTGTTTGACTAAACAAGATCTTTAATAAAAACAGGCCACCTATTCACCTCTGAACAGTTTCACTATTGTAGTGTGTATATAGAAATATCTCCATCTTGGACATTTGTCAAAACAACCCCTGAAACCAGTTTAACCATATATTTAAGTCACACATACAATTAATGCTACACCCAGATTTGAATGAGATTTAAGTTATAGCACAGTCATTGGTGTAAACTACATCATTCCATGTATTCAGCTGCTACAGGAAAAAAAGTCAAAGAATGCTACAATTACAACCCATTTAAAAATAAATTCAAAACCTCAGTGAATGTAAGCACTAATCTTTTATGGATGATCATAGTGTGGCCAGTAGGGTCAAGGGAAGTGATTGTGCCCCTGTGCTGGGCACTGGTCAGGCTGCACCTCGAATGCTGGGTCCAGTTCTGGGCTCCGCAGCATCAGAAGGACAGGGAGGTCCTGGAGCGAGTCCAGAGAAGGGCAACCAGGCTGGGGAAGGGGCTGGAGGGCAAATCCTCTGAGGAGCAGCTGAGGGAGCTGGGGGTGTTGAGGCTGGAGAAGAGGAGGCTGAGGGGAGACCTTCTCAGCCCTCCCCTGCCCTGCCAGGAGGGTGCAGAGAGGTGGGCGAGGGTCTCTTCAGCCAGGGGCCAGGAGATGGGACAAGGGGCACTGGGCTCAAGCTGCCCCAGGGCAGGGTCAGAGCAGATGGGAGGGCAAAGTTCTTCCCTGGAAGAGTTGTCAGGGCCTGGCCCAGGCTGCCCAGGGAGGGGCTGAGTCCCCACCCCTGGATGTGTTTAAAAAAAGGGTAGGTGAGGTACTGAGGGATCTGGTTTAATTTAGGGTGGGAATGGTTGGACTTGATGATCTTAAAGGTCTTTTCCAACCTTGTGGTTCTGTGATCATCCTGGCTGCACGAAGTTTCTCTGTAAAAGCTTGTTGAAATATCATAAGGAACCACACATCTCAAACTGACAGCTGTCAAATCAAATAGCTGCAGCTCCACAACACACAACTCACAGATGCTTAGATTCCCAGTAACACACCAAACAGACACACAATAAAATGGACACCTACACAAGGAGCATCTGGGAAAGCACCACTTACTGAGAACATGGGGAAGGAAGCCAAAGAGTGTCTTCCTCAAGAAAAGGTATTGAAAAACAAATGGAGTTGGAAGACAACATTGTCAGGAAGAGATAAAAATGTCAAGTCTTATGAGGGAGAAGTGAGCTAAATGCAACATATTGTTGTGGATTCTCTCAGTTCATTGAAAATACATGTATCTGCTACATATGGGAAGGGAATATTTTAACAGCTTTGCAGGGAGGAAGAGTTAAAAAATGAAGTTAACACAGCTTTTCCAGAACCACATCCACTAAACACATCAGTTTGGAACTAGGATCAGGTGCCTGTTGCAAGAGAGAAGCATGATCTCACGTGAGGATGCTCTTCTCTTCTAAAAGGGTCCACACACCTGAGAAATCCATGAACAGGACATCAGCTGCATGACAGAAGCTCACATGGAGAGCATGGTACCATGTTAACTGTCTTCCAAGTTTTCCTTACATCTTTCCCTGTGTAACTGCACCTCAGGAGTACAAAAGCAAAACAAGGTCCCACAAAATGTGACACCTACAAAAACCTGAGAATCCATCATTTTCCAGAGCTAATAAAAATGTGGATTTTCAGTGAAATGCCTTCAGAAATTGGTGTTGCTTTCCATTGCTTAACATCAATGTGTTTGAGGCAAAGCCAAACATTTCTGATAAGAGCACTTTCCCCACAGCAGTTTTCTTCAACTATGTTTTGTTCTCATGTTCCATTCACACAACACTCCACAAACTATAGAAGTTATATTTTCTGAAGGATTGGCAGAATCTAGATCATCTTCAGAGAAAAGTGATCATCACTAGCTAAGGACAAAGCCTTCAACCCCAAGCTTTCTTGATGTGTGCCAAATCCCTCCCTCATTTTGGTAGCTTCAGGTAAAAGGTTAGTGTTGTAGTGTTGATTTCTGTAGAGAGACAGATGCTTGTAACAGGATTAGGGCTTTTGATACTTAAAAAAGGATTAGGGCTTCTGGTACTTAAAAATGGTCAACACTCCTCTCTCTGAAAGATCATCATGGTAAGAGCATTTCAAATAAGTATAGATGTTGGCAACTGCAACCTTGTTTTCTGCAACTCACTTTCTAAATACACCACTACTGCTCTAAAAGAAAAGCCCTATTCTTCATTAAACATCACGTTGCTTTCACTCTCAACCAACCCTGAATTTTGTTTTAATGGCCAAATCTAAGCAGGAAAGATGGAGATGGAAGCTTGGAAAAAAGTCACAAGTACTATTAATCACCCTGCAATCTCCATGAAGCATTCTTGAACTCAGACAACCCCCAGTGAGAGCGAGACAGGTTATGGCCACAGAACTGCTGTGGTTTGATACACAGTTCCTCAGTCACTCTATGTTCAAGTGATACCAACCCACAGCACTCTTGTTCTATCAGAGATGGACCGATACTGGGCTGTGACTATAGCAGCAGTAGTATGTGGCATGGGACAAAACAGCATTAAAGACATGGTTACAGGAAGTCTGAAGTCCATCATCACGAGGCTCCTGTGAACTGTAAAGCTGAAACACAAAGAGGCAGCATTCAAAGCAGTTGGTAAGAGGCTACTTGAAGAGCAAGTCTAAAAACAACTTTACTTTTGATTACAAGTTTGTCTGTAGCTGTCCGAATTGCTTGCACCAACACCACAGGCTGCATCCTGTCATCTGCATGATATAAAGCAAAACATGCTGTCTTTGGAAGTGCTCCATCAATTAAAAAAAGTAACAAACTGGCTGCTAAATGAATTGGACATCAGTTAGCTTTGCTCTAGCTTACCAATAGGCTTGCTCCAGACTGGAATAGGTTGTAAGGATAGAGAATGCGCTCATAATGTGCACGGATGTGGGAGCCCACAGCTTTGCCAGGAGCAAATCCCATCCTGGTGGCTATTTTGGTCCATTTTCTCTCCTTGCAGACAATATCAAATCCTCCTTCTTCTGCAACTAGCTACAAAGTGAAAACAAAACGTGTATTTAATGCTAAAATTATCAGTGTTTAAGGAAAGCACTGCTAGTTTAAAAGGCAGCCTGTGTAACAGACACCACAACTGCTGTTTTAAACCAGGAGAGTACAGACTTGGTAAAAAACAAAGCATCAAAGTTGTTTAAAAGCATCAACTGGAACATACATCATATAACCTACTCAGGAACTGTAAACCTGTTGAATTACTTTACAAACAAGTCAGCACCTGTATTAGATGACCAAGCAGTAACTCAGCCTACTTGAGACTATTTGTCTGTCTGCAATTTGTCACACCTGCACCCTGTATTCTAACACTTTCCAGGGCAGAACAATCAGTCCTTCTCACTGGAACAAGTACCATGAAACAGGCTCTAAAGCAACCAAATAAAACCCACTGAACATAAAAGAAACCCCTCAGAGAGAACATATCCTTAAGGGTCTGAGAAACCCATCTCTTACTCTCAGAATACATGAACTTCTCCAGATGTTTAACAAGCTTCATCCTAAAGGCAACTGGATGTTTTCCTTCCATATTTCTAATGGAAAACTGATTTACTTGCTGCTGTCATTGTTCAGAAGCTTTCTCCAGTTAAGCCTAAATTTATTCTTGATCAGTTTGTATCTGAGTTCAACTTTAAAGAGCAGGAAATTCTATTTGATCTTGTAGATCACATGAAAACTCCCATGATAGTGTATTTCTTACTATTCTGTCTTATTAACTATGCTGGGTAAATAAAGTAATACTTCTTTCATCCTAGATGTACCCCAAAATCTCCCATGAATTACTGTGATACAATCCCAGAAACTGAGACAACACATCACTGCAGTAAGTTTCTCCCTTGTAACAGACTTACTCTATTAAGCTGAAATAAATCCAAGATCTTCCTTTCCACATGTGGAATTTTCAGGGTACATCCCTGAAGCTCCCAAAACTTTGCAATCTGGTCCAGAAAATTCAGCTTTACACGAGTTTGGGCCTGAAAAAAAAGCAAAACAAAACAAAAATCCCCACATACTAAATGCAGATTAAGCTTTTGTATCCCAGTGTTGATAAGCAGCCTTGGTTGCTACCTTCTGCAAGTGTAATTTTGTAGTTTTTCCCTCTCATCATATGCAGAAAAGTTAACTCCATGCAGGTACCACCAAGTCTTTTCCTCAAGTCACCTTTTCTTAACTTTTACTCCTTTTAGAAAAGTATTTTCTGAGGACAAGCAATGAGTTATTACTGCTAAAACCTACCTAAACTAGCTGCACTACCAGCATGTTTCATATTAATAAATGTAACACATCACAATTTGGTTTATTTGTAACAAAAAATAAATAATCCTGTATTTATGGCTTAATAAAACAAATTTTAAAGGGTTTGGGGTTTTTTTTCTGTTATCTCTTTTCACTCCCAACTGTGTTTGCTTCCTTTTTATGGATACAAACCAGACAGGGCAGGGAAAGCCAACAAGTCTGCACAGCAATCATTCAGTAAGGTAAGCAGATCAGTGCTAGGCTGAAGAGTAGTAGGCTAAATTTTCACTTAATTCTTTTTTTCATTGCATTTTCTATTCTTGAGGCAAAAAATGGCCATGTCTATACAGAGTAGCTTGTTCTAAAGCTCCAGAGAGCTCTGAACCAGCTTGTGTCCAGACAAATCTCTCTCAGCATCTGAAGTCAGCGTTCAAGCCCTTACCCACAGCACTTCACATCACCACATCAGGACTTCAGAAAGCATCATGAGAAAAACCAGGCAGGCAAAGCATCACCCTCATTCCAATCTGGACCAGTAGTGAGCTACCCAGGACTCCTCACTGCTCCCTTTTTCTAGGCCGAATTCATGAAAGCAGTGAATCAAAGTGCTTGCAAACAGCAAATTTCCACCAGCTGAACCCAGATTTTGTAATTGTTTCTTCCAAATGGTTTATTTTTAAAGCACTTTGTAAACGTTTCCTCTCTTCTACTTTTAAAAGATGCTGTATGTGTGCTAAACCAGGCACAAATCTACAGCACTTCAGGAACTGAGTTTAAGCACTGTGTGGAAAAGGCCTGAATGACAATCCTTTATTGAGCACTAACTTTTACTTCTGATGCTTGGCACGTTTTCATCTAGATTCTGAAACAGATTAATTTCTGTGCTAATTAAAAACTGATGCTTAGCCATCCTGAGTGCTGTCAGCTGAAGTCCAACCCAGGTTCTGGTCAATCCACTGGAAAATATCAACTCTCAAAAGAGTATTTAAGTATTCTGGAGCAGAAGCAATGTTCAGCTTCACATTTTACCTCTAATTCATTGAGCCTTTGGATCCTCGGTGTAAAGTGAAGCTTATCGACATCACACGCAAAGGGAGGCTGCCAGTCCTGCAAAAACAGAAGAGCTTCATCAAAAGACCAGGAAAATAAAGGGAACTTCCTCATACAACAGACAAAAGCCAGGTGACACCCAAGCATGGAAGAGTTGTTGTATTAAGTTTTCTACAGAGAGAGTGGTGAGGTGCTGGAACAGGCTGCCCAGAGAGGGGGTGGGTGCCCCATCCCTGGGGGTGTTCAAGGCCAGGTTGGATGAGGCCCTGGGCAACCTTGTGTAGCTCCAGGTCTGGAGGTTGGTGGCCCTGCCTGTGGCAGGGGGTTGGAGCTCTGTGACCCTTGGGGTCCCTTCCAACCCAGACCATTCTATGATTCTATGATTCCCAAGCCCTCCTCATTGCTAATCTGTACCACACGTGTCCCTCCATCACGGCAGCCGTACAGCACCCTGAGCTGTCACCCCCACACCTCCACGCGAGGCCTACTGCTGCTGCCATGTTACTTCCATGACCTGAACAAGGAAATGCAGGAGGAATGAGAGACACCAAGCCACCAGCACTGTCCAGCCCCTCAAAGTATTTCGTTCTGCCTCTCCAACAGGCAGATAACGAAGCCACAAGGTAAAGTACTTTTTGTAACACGGATCTGTCCCAAGGACAAGCCTTCAGTTGCACGCTGAATCTCCTCCCTACCCACACTGGGCAGCTCAAGGTGCTGCACAGCCCATCCACCCCAGTCTCACGCCAGCTGCCACTGGCCAGTCCCAAACAGGAACCATCCCAGAGCCAAGGGTTTTGTGTGCCAGACAGAGAAAGCAGAACTGCCCTGGGGCTGTGCAAGAACCACCCAGCCGGGGCCTTCACCCAGACTAACAGAAACTCCGGCACAACACAGAGACAGGACATCACTTATGTTAACAAATTGAGTCTTGTCACCCTGCAAAACACAGAACAAAGTCAAGTTTCATAACCCCTGATCCAAACCGTAGCGCCTGCCTCGACTGGGAAGCCTAACATTGGCCAGCAGAGACTTTAAAACACCCATGAAGGACAAACGTGGCAGTCAGTGCTCATAAACTCTGGTCTCCAAACCAAGCAGCAGCTGCCCTAAAATCCAGAAATAAAAGCTTCACTTCTTAATTCCTTGTCTGCAAACATTATTCAGGAACAGCTGGAATATAAAGAATTTAAAGACTATTATTGCTTTGACAAAATACCTGAAACTGGTAGTGTTATTTATAAATAAAACTAGAAAGCAATTTTATCTTTTAGATTCCACACCCATCACATCCAGTTGGTTTGGCAATACACAGCTTCACTAAACCAAATTAGATCTGATTTCAACTTGATGGTGGTTTATTACACAGAAAGCTTATTATCACTAATTACAGAACGAAGATAATGTGCAAGAGAATTACTGAAAGTATAAGGAAGACAAGAGCCTTCTACCAGGAAAAAGGACATTTACTCAACGCTTGTGGGCTAAAGGAACTGGACCAGCACCAAAAGCAGAGTATTTGTTATTTTACTAGACATACTTAATATGGAAATTAGTGTCAAAGCCAACCATAAAGGACATGCAGAGTGATTATCTTATATACAAACACCCAGGCTCGATTCTGTATTGGGACAACCCCATCCTGTCACTGGACACGGCAGAATCAGGTATTTCCACAACTAGGGAGAAGGGCTGCAGGGGTCACCGAGAGCGTGGAACACCTGAGGAGCACAGAGGGACACCAACCTACACACTTTATTAACATACACTGACTAAGCCAGACCTCTCCAGATTTCTGATGCTACAAGGCAGGTTCAACACATCAAAATTCCACAAAGTTGGAATGTAACTGTGAACTGTATGCTGGATGACAATAGGGGATCAAGATGACAAATTATCAAGAGGAGGGCCAATCCTCAAGCAGTGGGACATGTTTCTCAGTCATTTTTTATTCTTTTAATCTCCAGACTAAGACTGGTGTTCAATGGCATGATGCTCTTAAACAGCTAGATAAAATCCATCCTACATTTTTGCTTGCCAGAACACCAAATGCCATGAAAACATCCAGTCTAACAAAGGAAACGTTTGCCATTGTTTTGTAATGTTCTGATCTCTGCCAAATTGTACATGGCCCCCAAACTGTGAGATGAGAAACATGAGTGGGAACATTTAGGGCAAGATTTGAAGTGTCTCACTTCAACACAACACATCTGACTTTCAAGCTGGACCAAGTTGTTACAACATTAGTTGGAAGTTCAGAGTTTGTGCACAAAGAAAGACAGAAGACAGGCAACCAGAGAGGACATCGGTACCCTTGGGACGCTCTGGGATGTTGCCAAAGGAGAACTGCAAGAGCCTGAGTGCTTTGCTTCAGCTGAGAGAGTAAATTAAAACAAAGAGGTGTGTGCTGAGTGACTGCTTAGCTCAGTCGTGTGCCAGGCTGCGCGTTAGCACACAACAGGATCCCATGGCAAGGGCTGTGGAAGACAAGCAGCAAGAATAAAAAGAACCTGAGCAAGAACTTGGGTCACTCAGGCAGTGACCCAACCTCTGGTGCTGTGTGTCAGGGCTGATGCTCGCAGATGAAGGACCTGCACAGTGGCCAAAGGCCAAAGAAGCGAGGGGAAGGTGCCAGAGGGTCTCCAAGTTCACAGAATCACAGAATTATCAAGGTTGGAAAAGACCTAAAAGATCAACCAGTTGGGTTGCACGGCCCTGGCAGAGAGGAAAGACTGTGTGCCACTGGGGCACAACAGATTCCACCTGTTTCTACAGGCTCCAGCTCATGCTCAGTGCTAAAGAAATAAAGATAGTGACTTCCAAGGACAGAGAGAGACATAGGATGCACAGCTAGAAAGCAACCTGGACAGAAGCAAGCTTGTTCCCTCCAGCTATGAGAGAAAATGAAGAAGTTCATGTGCATGATCTTACAGAAACCCCTGGTTCCCAACACAGGGCACCCAAACACACTACTCCACACATCTACTCCTTACTGACCGGTGTACATTTTGGCAAACCCTTCCCTTTTGGACCAAAGATGCTCATTCTAGAAAGCACTACTCATCTAGCTCACCAGAAAAAGTGGCACAGCTCCAGACACCCAAGCTCCCACAAGTATCTTCTATACCTCGCTGTGTTTACTGAACCCTACACACAGAGAACACTTTGGTGGTACCAAAGAGAAGCTTTGGGAACTCGATCTGTTCAATACAGGACTTGGAGGAGGCAGCTTTTCAGTCTATCAGGCAGATGGGTCTATGAACTAGAAACAAAAAAAAATAACTAAAAAGCATTTAACTTTTAGCAAGGAGAAAACTACTGCAAGAGCTTCTGCTGAGATACAGTGAACTGGCTTAATGAGAGGTAACCCTGGATTTACTCTAGCTTTTCACATTGCTAAGCAGGTAGAGCAGAGAGAAAGGCATGCTATGCATTATGTAATAGGTCATAGATTAGATTATTATAAAAATACCTGTGCACTGCTGCACATCCTGCTTATCACAAGCTGTTTCACACGACGTTAGTTACAGATATGCAGCCATTCACCCTTTGGAGAATAACAGAGATGTAGTAAACAGGCCACCCTGGCTATTGCCAGCTCATTTTGGTGCATCTGAACTACCTAAAGATGGAATATCCAATGAGAATATGACTTAGTTTATATTCCAGGGTATGGCAAGTTCCTCAATTCCTAGACAAGATGTTTTCAGAGGATCACAAGGTTGGAAAAGACCTTTAAGATCATGGAGTCCAACGATTCCCATCCTAAGCTAAACCACATCCCTCAATACCTCAACTACCCTGTTTTTAAACACATCCAGGGGCAGTGACTCAGCCCCTCCCTGAGCAGCCTGTGCCAGGCCCTGACAACTCTTGCAGGGAAGAACTTTGCCCTCCCATCTGCTCTGACCCTGCCCTGGGGCAGCTTGAGCCCACTGCCCCTTGTCCCATCTCCTGGCCCCTGGCTGAAGAGACCCTCGCCCACCTCTCTGCACCCTCCTGGCAGGGCAGGGGAGGGCTGAGAAGGTCTCCCCTCAGCCTCCTCTTCTCCAGCCTCAACACCCCCAGCTCCCTCAGCTGCTCCTCAGAGGATTTGCCCTCCAGCCCCTTCACGCTTTCAACCTTTCTTTAATAAACTCAGTATTTACTCAAGAAAAAGCTTACCTATATTTTGAAGCACAACCTGCTATGATAAACACAACGCTCAGTGAAAGGAGTATTGAGAGCCACGGGGGCTGTCAAAGAACGGCTCAGCGCACCCAGGGAAAGCAGCAGCACCACGCAAGGGAGCGTCCCTGGGCCAGGCAGGGCTGTTCCTCTGCACCACCAGCTTTGCAGCAAAGAGCCAACCACACAGACCACCCCTCCAGAGCCACTTCCCTTGGGCTGCTGGCTGTGAAATCCGTGGGACTCGCCGTTCCCACCCAGCGTGCACACATGCAAGGCCCACAAAAAGCAACTGATCTGAATTTCCCCTTTTGTTAAAAAAAACAAAAAAACCCCACTGAAGTTTCTTTCTAACAGCCACATTAAAAAAAAAATAAAACCCACCAAGAAAACCTGAATTTCCTAAAAATAAATCACCCAGAGTTTTTACACCACCTGGGCTCCCTCAGAAATGGCTTTGGTGCTTTCTAGTGCCCAGAGACACGACTGTGGGAAGCCTGCAAGCCACACAAACCCATTTCCCTAGGTTGGCATGCATTTGTTAACCAGCCCTTGCAGAATAAACCTCCATTCAAATCCATGCAAAAAAAGGAGACTGACATAAAATTCCCAAACTTTTCTATACACATCCAGCTGTGCAGAGGGCATATTTAGGAATCTCATTTGTATTTCAAGTTGTAATGCAAACTGCAAGCAGTCAGGAGAACTGTTTCTATTTCCTTCATCCAGGCTCCTTGTTACAGGAACAGCAGGCTTCATATATTTTCAGCTGGGAAATTCTGCACCTCATCCAAGCCCATTAATTAAAATTTAACCATCCCCACCCCCTTGAATTTAAGCACACAAGAAATTACCCCTGCCACTGGTAAGCTGCTCTACAAGTTAGTTGGCTTCAACTTTTCCTTTTCCCTTATCCTCATCTTATTTTTAACCAAATACCTTGTTTGCTTACTGTCCAAAGCAGCTATTCCTGAACACTTCCTGGAAGCAATGTTTCAAAACATTTCTCAATGACCACGTATCTTTTCTCTTCTCTTTACCAGCTTCCCAGCCCCACAAATGAAGATTTTTCCTCAACCTTTTTTTTTTCCTGAAACCTCTCCCATTTTTTCAACATCTTTTGAAAACCACAAGTAGAATTTTCATTGCAATCTCTGTCTGACACACACAAAAAAAGACATCTCTCTCATTATTTTGCTAGACAGCATCTCATAGTAAGATCCAAAAGAATATCTTAGGAATTCTTGCTGGAGAAACACATTTTCATTCAGTTAACTATAGCGATTCCCTGCTTCCCAGGATGCCCACCCTGCGAGCGTGACCTACATTCTTTGTTCCCAGATCTCTGATCTTGCCTTTGCAGAGGTGTTACGTGATTGCTGCCTCAAGAGGCAGGGAGCAGACTCGGTGACTCAGGAGGTCCCTTTTAGTCTCAGGGTTTTTATGACTACATTAAAAACACGCTCCAAAGAAACTCAAGATAGCAGAATCTATGCAAAACTGATGTGCACCACCACTTCTCACCCCAGCAGTGTCAGCAGGTCATCCACAAAGCTTCCTTTTGGATGGGAACTAATCCCCCTCTGACCCTGTTAAAAGGCTAACATCAGTTGGCAACTCCAATCAGCAGCTAACCTATTTGTGGTGACACCATCCCTGCCCTGTCATTTGGATTTTTCCAGCAAAACCACTGAATTCCTCCTTGCTAAGAAGGGACCCCGGGTGCAGCAGCACACCTTACATGCATAGCTCTTCAGTAACACATGGTGGAGCACATCTTGTTTGAGACAAAATTGGGCCCTTATGTATTGCAGAGTGTCCAAGGAGAAAACACAACCAGAAATCCTTCCCATCTAAAGATGAGCTTGTGATGGGACCCACCTCAAGTAGATCCTTGCCAGATCCAGACTTGGGGAGAACTGGTGACCTGGAGATGATTCTCAAGCATGAGAGCTGGCTGCTCCTCGAGACCCAAAGACAGAGGACAGAAGCTATACACAGGGTTTAGCATCAACACAAAATAGGTACCAGGATTTACACACAGGAGATACCAGTGTCCTCTCCGTGGAGGCAACAGCACACAGGAGCAGACACAGAGGCTCTGGTAACACCAGGCATGAAGAGGCAACACAGCAGCACAATACAAACAGCTGCAGATACACAGGCCCTTGGGCTCAGCACACTGACAACAAACCCAAGATGCCCGATTCATTTCAGAGGCGCTGACCTAGCCCTAGAAGCAGAGCATCCACCCATACTAGGCCAGGCTCAGCTGTCAGCATCCAAGGGCACCAGCCCCAAGAGCTACAGCCACAGCCATCTTCACTCAAGACACACAGGACACATTTGGACCTTTGGTCTGACCCTGCAGCACATCCCAGGGGGGACTGGCGAGCAGCAGGGACTGCACAGTCGACTTTATCCAGCTCCCCCATCACAGCCCCTCAGAGACAGCCTGTCCCCTTCAGAGCTATAACCAGCAGCTTTCAAACCTCAGTTTTAATCCCAGTGTAACCCGGATTAAGACAAGACCTGAATTTAACAGCCATCCCAGAAGAGTGGCAGACCAGCTACAGACAATGCTGCCAGCTTCATCTGTCTCTATCTAAGCAGCTCAGCTTCATTCTCACTTGTAAAGCACCTACTTTCAGTGAAAAGCACCTACTCAGACACTTATAAGGGTGACAGGCTGTAAGGCTCCCAGAAATCCCGCTTGGATTTTAAACCCATCCAACCCTGTTTCCCAAACACAGGCACAGTGTTGCCCCAGCAGCTCCCAGATACAACCCAGGCTCAAGAGAAAACACATCCTAACAGGTACACAGGCACAGGTTACTGCCATTCCCTGGCAGGTTTAGTTTCAATGCTGGGGAAAGGAAATGGGTTTTTAGTTGGAAGCTAGAAGCTGGAATTCGAGGTAACTGACACTTTATCTCAAGCAAACAAACAAAAAAACTACACAAACTCCCTAAACTTGCAGCTACTTTTGCTCCATAAAGAGAATCCCAGATGAAAATGGTCTCATCTTGAGTTTTCAATAGGCTAAGTAGAGTGTTTAAAGCCCCTCACTGGAAGAGGCCAAGTGAAAGGATCCTCTCTTCACCCTTTGAGCACACTCCAACGTTTCAGAAGTCCTCACACACAGAACCCATGCCCGGTGACCACAGCAGCAGCCATCAGCAAAACCATACTCCTTTTTCACATTTTCCTGATGACTAAACATCAGAGGAGACCAGTAAATAACTGACACCAAATCCACCCAACTTCACAGAACCACCCCTGCACTGAACACAGCAAACTCTTCATTCAAAGTTAACATTTCCTAACGAGCTTCGGTGAGCGAGCCATTTTCCTTCAAGAATCTGGCAGCACATGAACAGGAGCCTCAGCACTAAAACCTCTCTTCCAAAGGTTCTTTGAGCTCAAAGTGCCAGAGGACCAAACCCACTATTGCCCTTCATTTGGGGATCCCCATGCCCTGTTACCCAGGCCAGGCTGCCTCGTGCCAAGCAGGAACCCGCAGGTCAATGCTCCTCAGGCCTGGCAGATGATTTTTCTCCCTGTGAAGCTCCCTTAGTATTGTAATTGAATTATCTGTTTTCTTTTTGATAATATCAACTGACTGAGCCTCTGTGTGTTATCGAATCAGAGGGATCACTGCAATCAACATCCTGTTCAGGACAAGGCCTAACAACTCTCTGCATTAATTCCTGCTTTGGCACTGGGACGTTTTACACCTTCAGGACCAGAAGGTTGCCAGAACCTTCAAGGAAGTTTCTCCAGAAGGGAATGGAGTTTAGTCGATACTTTAATTAAAAGGTTTGGTTTACTTGGTGTTTTTTAATCCATAAAAACAAAACCAAACCAAGCCAGCAGCTGAAGAGGCAGCCCAAACAGACACCGTTTACATCACCGTTGCTCCTCAGGAGCAGCAGCCGCCGCTCTCGGATGCCCTGTACCTTCAGCTTTCACCACTCAAGCTTTGTTAGGGTCAAATTCTGCAAAGCTCATTCTTTGACATGCACAACTTTTTTGATGATTCTCCACACCCTCTCTAGTCATCAAATCTTTAAAACTCTCCAACAAATGCAGCACTCAGTGTGGTACCTTCTGCTCTCATGCAACCACAGAGGTAAAACCCTCTGGGTTTTTTTGTAGTAACACTCAAGAGCTGCACTGTTTGGTTTTGCCAAAGCATCCATTCTACTGTTATACTGGATTTCCACACGGATCCAGTTCTTTTTCTACAAGCCACCCTCCTCCAAGCCTGACCTACCCTCCTTTGTCCCTAAATGTAAAAGCTCAGAGTCCCACCAAAGCAATGGCTGTCATCAGGATCCCCCCGTAACACCGAGCTGCCTGCCACAAACCTGGGATCTATATGGAATATAGATCTCTTTTGTTCTTCTAGACTTCTAATGAAAATTAGATACCCTTGGCTTAAGGTTCTGAAAGACCATTAGCAATGCATCCTTCATTATAAATACTCATTAATAGTTGAAATCATTTGTGATCCCTTCAGCACGATGTCAATGTTGCACAGCAACAATGACAATAATCAGAATACCGAAACTCAATTAATTTATAGATCTCAGATCACAACAACACAACCAACTTAAGCAAACACAGAAAACAAAACTAATGTGACAATGCCAGCTTTCATGCAACCATGTTTCATACTACAACCTTCCAAGTTCCTCTTCAGGACCGTATCAGTCATTCTTCTACCCTGAGTGAGATGTGGTCAACAACTCCTGCACCCATAAAGAATTTAAACCCATAATTAAGTTAATTCCTCCCATCCTCTTGGAAGTTTTCGAGTATTCCAGGACTGACTGAAAAATGCAAGTCAGTAATTCAGAGAACTCCAGTACCAACTCCTTCAAGAGTTCAAGCATGTTAACACAGACTTTCTGATCTTAAAATTCTTAGTTTTATCAGGGCAGACTTAAGGTTACTTGGAGGCCTTAACTGTACTTCTCTGTAATCACATCATTTAAAGAGATTAAAACTAGCCTGAATTTTCTCAAATTTCATGTTTGGCAATGAGAAATTACAAGGTTTATAGTATACTGTACAACACTGTATATTCTGAAACAGATTAACATGGCAAGTGATGCTTAGGTAACCATTATTAGCTATTTCTTCACAGCAGCAAAGCAGCTACACAAGGAAGCAGGAGGAAGAGCCCATTTTCAACTTGGAGCAAGAACAATGTCAGATACTCTCTATTGTACCATACATTCTGGAAGCTAGAACTCAAATTTGTTACAACTGCTTGCTTTCATTAATTACTATTAACTCCTTTGACTAACAATGCTGACATTCTCAAGCAATACTGCATTTCATGCCCCCAGTAATTTGCAGAGCTATCCTAAGATCTTCTAGGACACAAGATGACCACTTGACATGCCAAGTTTTGGAATAAACCACCTGTCCCAGATTACCATTTACATAAAGAAACCCTAATAAAGTCTATCTTCAGGTCACAGAGGAAAGTCCTAGCACCACCACAGCACATGATGGCATATAAACAAGTTGTTCACCATCCACTGTTCAAGGGCAGCTCCACAACTTAGCTCAGCAGCAAAGAGCCAAAGCATCTCTATACTGCACATCAACTGCCAGAAGCAAATGGTGGTTGTAAAGCCCCATCTGAACACTTTGCTGCCAACAAGACCCATGGACTTGTGCTCAAGGCTGTTGACAAAAAGCCTTTGCTTTGCTTTCCCATGTCACACAGAACACTGCTGGTTAATTCAGTTATCGTTGCCCTCGCTACAAGACACTCATTGCTGTATCCCATCATCACCCAAGGAAGAACAAAACTCATCAGTGATGACTGGGGGAAGCTGAACTGGAATGAAGAAGGAAAAAAACCTCCTTTTGAGAGGTCAACTGGAAACTACAAGGCAGAAATTATACCCTGGTATACTCTTGGATATCCTTTCATCCTGTGAACATCCAACGATCACCCAGACCCCAATATCTTCCACTCAGATGCCATGATATACCCCTCACAGAACAGTTCACTGCCCTTGAACCTGCCACACACGAGAAGCCACCAGACACTGTTTTCTCCAAGCTGACCTGGTGTCTAGCTGCTAGCAAAAAGGTACCAGAGAAAAAGATGTCCCTGGTCCTCCAGAGAACCAGGAGCTCTCCTCTTCATGGTCTGATCAAAGTTACCTTAGGAGGAAGGACAAGGAGACAGGAGCCAACCGCGACAGCATGGCTTGGGCACCCCCAGGCTCACACAGCATTATTCCATGTCACGATTCAGACACAAAGGCACAAATTCATCTGCTGATGAATTAGTGCAGTTTAAGCTAAAATAATGCAACCAAATGTTGAATTCCTTTTCCAGCATGGATCCTGACAGTTCATGGTGCTGCCTACCTGCTCACCGGCACGTAAGCGGGCTCAGGAGGCAGGGAAAAGCTTCCCTCAGATGCAGGGAGATTTCAAACCCTGGCTGAACAATGCATTCGGTTGCAACACACAGAGTTTTGTGAGGAGGTCGGGAGGGTTTGTAGCTCCCAGTATTATAAAACCATTCGAAGACAGGGAGAAGAACAATAACTGAACATTCACTGCGTCTCCCGTTTTCAGGAGGAAGGCCAGGAACTATGTCAACTCCGAGGCTTTGCTGGTAGCTTTGGAAGGGCTCCCTCTATGCTTTAGGCCGCTGAACGAACAACTGCACTCACACAGATCGCCCAAGTGATTATCAGGGTAGGTAAGAACCACGGCAGCTCTCAGGAAGAGCTCTCAGGAAGGCCAGGCCTCACTCAACCATTCAGTGTCCAGCCCACAGCAGCTCCAACTATTTCCATCCTACTTCTAAATACATTTGGTGAAACGTATGATCATAAACACAGACAGATATTAGCTCTTTAGTAAGTGAGGATGGGAGCGTGCCAAAAATGCAGTTGTAATAAGTAATTCATTCCTTAGGAGAGCTATTCATTTATGAGTCTCTAACAGCTAATACTGCTCACAAGAAGCCTCTATTATGGGGTTTGGGCTTTTTACACTAGCAGCCAAGAAACACAGATGAGATTTATTTTTTAAAAAACAAATCACAAAAGAAAAAGCCCACAGCAAACCTTCATAAAAATTCCGTTCTGCTTGCAATTGCTGAAATACTGTTGACAACATACAACCCAAAGAGATTCTCCTCCTCAAAAATATTACACAAGTCCAATGGCGACTGGGTAATGAAAACCATCTTCCTCCCTTAACCATGTCAGTGTTCGCTGCAAGAGAAGGGGCACTGGCAGTTTCTACCTAGATATAAATTCACGAGCGCTCTCTGCACTGCTGCAAGCCAGGACTCTTCTTCCAGAGAACACAAATGTCTTCCTCTCCAATGAGATGTGCATTATTGAATCCACTATGAACGCTTCTATCGCCTCTGACAGCAAGGCTGCACGTTACCTCTATTTTAATTGGGATAGGAAGGGATGGTTACCAACAGGAGTCCCAGGGATGATCAAAACAAGAAACTGAGGAGCATGTGTTTCTGAACGTTATTTCTTTGAACTCCAAAGTCTCGCTCACAAAACTTAAGTCAGCAGAAACGTTTTGCCAGCTTTGCCTGTCGCTCCAGGAGACTCAAGGCTCTCTCAGCTGCTGTTTAGCGTTCCGGTTGTTGCCACCGCGTTAACTACCTCAAGCCAGCAGCACCACCCCAGACCCACACCACCCTCCAGGAAGAGCAATTCACTCAAAGCCACGATGATTCCCCTGGCTTGTTGAGCAGCCGGTTACCCGAGGAGCCCCTCTCCTCCCAGCCCGGCTGTCCACCCTGCACGCAGGCTAACAATTGTGACCACACAAACTAACAATTCTGACCATACAAACTAACAATTGTGACCATACAAACTAACAATTGTGACCATACAAACTAACAATTGTGGCCATACAAACTGGGATTCCAGGATCTCCACCACGGCATTTCTCCCTACATTGAGCCGATCAACAAAAGGAGATCGGGATTCACACCCCAATTCTCAGTTTACTACACCATCGGCTGAGGTGATGATGATGAAGGCAAAGACTTGCTACCCTTCCCAGTGTGTATTGCATTCTAAAATGGTGGCCATGTCTGTCTGGGATTGAGCTCGCAAAGCCACCAGCCAAACTCACAGCTGCGGAGTTTGGTGGTGTTCAACTTGGGGAAGCAGCTACCTGTACCAAAAGTGAGGCAGAGGAGGGGCAGGGCCCGAGGAAGGCCGCCGCGGGGCCCGGGCCCGGCGAGGAGAGGTCCGCACAGTCCTACACCACTACAATGCCAACATGGAGGGCAACACCCAGGCAGCTGCCTCCTCCGGGGCTCGGCACGGGGACCGCTCGTCCCCCTGCCGCCGCTCCGGGCCGACTTGTAACTTTTGGGGGCCGAGCAGCGGGGCCCGGGGCCGGAGGCCCAGCCCAGCCGGGCGGGGAGCGCGGCGCGGCCGGGTCAACGGCTGCCCCGGTCGCAACCGGCAGCCGCTCCGGCTACTTTCTGCCGGGCAACTCCGGCACTTGGGAGAGACTTTACAGAAGGGGGCGGGCGGGCGGCCGCCCTCCAGCCTCGCGGCCCCGGCCCGGGGGCGTCGAAACTTCGGAACG
>VZTU01006396.1:128411-155715 GCA_013400835.1 Zapornia atra | reverse complement strand
ATCCCCCGCCCCGCCCCCGGGCTGCGCGCACCGGTCCTCGGCGGCTGCCGGTCCCGGCCCGCCTGGAGCTCAGGGCGGCGAGCAGCTGCCCGAGAGCGGAGCGGGCCCAGCCGGCGCGGGGGTGGTTGAACCCCGCACACGGGGCCCGCACCGCTGGCGGTGCCGGTTTGAATCACACGTCACTTATCAACCTTAAATTTTGAATAACGCTTGGGAGAAACGCTCCCCGCGGCGCTTGGCCGCCTCAGCCCGGCCCGGGCTCACGGAGAAGCGGCGGCGGATGGGGGGTGCGGGGCCCTGGGGGAACCGCACCGACCGAGAGCTGCAGACGCAGCCCAAACCTCGGCCGCGTCTCCCCCGCGTCAGGCAGCCGTTCCCCCGCCCCAGGCGAACGCTCGCCCCGTGAAACGGTGGCGGAGGCGGCAGCGGGACCTCATCCCCTCATCCCCTCATCCCCTCCTCAGAACACAGGAAAACCAACGGACGGAGCGTCTGCTGCCGGTTTGAGAGGATGAGGCTCCGTGTTCCCGCTTTACAACGGGGAAAAAAGAAACGAAAAGGGCTTTTGTGAAACGTCTGTGTCCAGACAGGGACATCCCTCCCCTCCCGCAGCCTGCGAGCCCCCGGGCACCGCAGAGCTGAAGCACCGAGGGCGGTGAGACACCCCGGGCCAGGCCGAGCTGCGGCTCAGCAAGGGCAGAGCCCAGGGCCCGGCTCTGGCCCAGCCTGCCGCAGGCTTGGGGCAGCGCTGGGGCAGGGAAGGTGAGGAAGCTGCTGGGTGGGGAGCACAGCGCTGAGCTCTTCTGAAAAGCTCACCCTGTCAGGGACAGGCAGGGCCTGGGCCTCACACCCTGACACGGCTTCAGAGCCACAGCCAGGCCCTGGCTCTCAGCGCCCTGGGAGGCCTCAGCCCATCAGGAGCATCCCGGGTTTCCATGAGCTCTGGGAAGAGGCCCCTGCCCTTTCCTTTGCTGAATTTTGCCTACAGCTGACAGAAGCAGGCAGCTTCTTGGACAGGAGACTGCCTGGGACAAGAGCAGCATCACAGTTTAACATTTCTGCCTAAACTTGTGTAAAACTTAAGCCATGTATGTACAATACACCATCTGTATGTGGTTTATACTGCCATGTTACACCAAGGGAGCCCCCAGTACAATCACCTATGCCACAAAGACTGGAGAGAAACCCAAGCTGGTTAATGACCTTTGAACAGCTGCCCCACATCACATCTGAATCTGGAGGCTCTCTGGCACAAGGAGTTGGAGCAACACAATTCCCGTGACTTGGGGTCTGAGTTTCCCCAAGAGGTTCAGACATGTTTAAACACGAGCAGTTTCTGGGGTAGGGATAAAGGGGTTTTGATAGCAGCTCCCTGAGTTGCTCCATGGGAGCTGGGAGGACCTTGTTTAGCAGGACTGTCCTGCTGAGGCACAGAAAGGCCTCCCTCTCCAAGGGGCTCTGACAGAAAAACCCACTCGTGTGTGCTGGTGCTTTACCTGGGAAGTTGGAATGGAGAAAAATCACTTGCTACAAAGATCTAAAGGTGAGCAGAGCAGGGAGATCAAGAGATGCAAGGAGCAGGTGCCTCCAAGGGAGGGCAAGGTGGCTCAGGTCTAGGTAAGATGGAGATTTATGATAAGCAGTAAACCCTGGAGGCTCAGGATACCCCTGCGGGCATCTTTCCTGTCTTTCCACCTTACTACCTGCTAAAGTAAGCACCTTAGCCCTGCTGAGAAGGACCTGGGGAGTGTGGTGGATGAGAAGCTTCCCATGAGCCAGCAGTGGCTCTGGCAGCTGGGAAGGGGGATGGGATCCTGGGCTCCATCAGCAGAGGGGTGGCAGCAGGGACAGGGAGGGGATTGTCCCTCTCTGCTCTGCCCTGGGGAGGCCCCAGCTGGAGTCCTGTGTCCAGAGCTGGGGCCCAGGACAAGAGAGATGTGGGGCTGTTGGAGAGGGGTCAGAGGAGCCACGGAGATGCTCAGAGGGCTGGAGCAGCTGCCCTATGGAGAGAGGCTGAGGGAGCTGGGCTGGGTCAGCCTGGAGAAGAGAAGGCTGTGGGGGGACCTCACTGCAGCCTGCCAGTCCCTGAAGGGAGCAGAGACACAGGAGGGGAATCAGCTTGTTAAAGGGCAGAGACTGGCAGGACAAGGGGGATGGAGTGAAGCTGGAGGAGGGAAGGGTGAGAGGAGAGATTGGGGGGAAGTTCTTTGCAGAGAGAGTGGTGAGGGGCTGGAAGGGGCTGCCCAGAGAGGGGGTGGGTGCCCCGTCCCTGGGGGTGTTCAAGGCCAGGTTGGCTGGGGCCCTGGGCAGCCTTGTGTAGCTCCAGGCCTGGAGGTTGGTGGCCCTGCCTGTGGCAGGGGGGTTGGAGCTCTGTGACCCTTGGGGTCCCTCCCAACCCAGACCAGTCTGGGATTCTATGATAGTAAACACTCCAGCAACCCAGACACATCCTTTTGCCTTTCCTGGTATCCTCCTCCTGCCGTGGCATCAGCAGAGTGCTCTTGTATACAGGGGATTAACGTGGCACAGAACTGTCTGGCTTAGAAACCAGCAGCTCTGGATTCTGTGATGAATTCCCCAAGTACTGCAGAAAGGAAAGCAGATTTCTCTCAGTTGGAAGGAACGCAGACATCCCTTCTTCATGGTTCAGTGGGCTGTCACCAATTAAAACCTTTTATTAGATAGGCTTTCTGTAAGCCTGCTCTGTTTGTTCCCAGCAAGCAGCCTTCCCCTGTTTGCCACAGCTCAGTATTATCCCCAACGGACACGGCAGCTGCTGGCCTGGCAGTGACCTAGCAGAAACATCAAGAAATAAGGGATCAGGTCAGCCCAAGGCAAGGAACATCGAGGTTTCTGACCAAAGCTGAGTGCTCCTCCCTGGGTCAGGGGCTTTTCCTCAGCAATACCTCCATCCTCTCAGTTGTGCCCCATCCTGTGATGAGCTGTGAGCCTGGAATAGAGCATCCACACACGCTCCTGCCCATGTGAGTCTCCCTCAACACACTGCTCCAGCACAGCTTGCTTCATGTGCCATTCATCTGCAGGAACTCCCATCACACAGAAGAATATTTAGAAAAACCTTTTTTTTTTTTTTTGCATCATTTTCTTGGATAAGAACCACACTGAACTAGCACAACCTTCAGTGTGCCACACCAGCCCTCACCTGGCTGGAGCACTGGGTCCATACAGCCTGTACTGCCTGGCTTGGCCTTGGTTTCCCAGCTCAGGCACTGCAAGCAGAGGTGAATCTTTCCCCCTTTTTATGTAGGTGTATCCCAGAGCACCCTTCCATCTCAGACAAAGGCCTAGTACCAGTTCAAACACAGTAATTCCAGTTAAGTCAGCATTAATTCAGATTAATACTCAGTAATTAAGTCCCATGGGTTTCCAGCAGACCTACAGAGCTGTTAATTCCAGGGCTGAGGACAGGCAGGCAGGATGGGAGCAGCGAGCAAGGCCTGGGTTGGAAAGGACACCTTCACCCCCACAGCCTGTTCAGGTTAATCCAGTAACACAGCAAGAGCTTCTACTGCAGCCAGAGCCTCCGGCATCACTGAGGGCTGGTTGCATTGGCTTGGGACAAGAGGAACCCTGAGATGAGCTTTAGGAAAGCCTGTACCCTGGGCCACCCCGCAGACAGAAAAACATCTGCACTTGGGACACTGAGGCAGCAAAACCAAACCGCTGGCAGAGGCTCCTCAGCTCACAGTGCTGCAGAAGAGATGCTGCTGTCACACAGGCTTCACTCCCAGGAGATAGCTGGAGGAGATCCTGCCCACAAGAGTCCAGGCTTTAGACTATCACATCCAGAGACCAGCAGCAGCACATCTGGAGTTTACAGTCAGGTTTTTTTTTTTTTACAAGTCACAGAATAAGTGAAACTCCATGGAAGTGAAAGCCCTCATTTCATCAGCAGAGTCTGGCCTCATTAGAATGCTGTGTGTTTAGATGATGCAGGGCAGGGAGGGAAATACACTGAGCCTCTCAGCTCTGTAAGAAAATAGGTTCCTGGGAACAAATAGATTTAGCAAGCAAATCTATGACAGATCAAACCAAACCAGTTTTGCTGGGCAAACCAGCAGCCTGTACAAACCTGCAGAGCGCTCTGGGTTTCATCATCGAGGCTGGAAAAGGGGGGTTACATTTTGCAGAAAGCCAGCTGCTCCCAGGCATGCATCAGCATCTCAGCCCTTGAGAAAAAGGACTAGTGGTGAAGAGCTGCTGCAGTCTCAGGATCCTGGATAGAAGCGTGGAGCACTCTGGGTATATACTAGGCTGTGGGCATTTTCAAAGCATAACTTCCAGCTCACAGACATCATCCTGACTCTTGCTGTGATGCTGGGTACCCAGGCTGTGTGTCTCTCACTGACCCCCTGGCTGTGTCTCAGCAGAAGCATTCTTAGCTGGAGAATTGGGTACTTTGCTGGCAACTTCTGCTCCAAGAGAAACATTGGTTTCAATAGAGAGGTGCCCTGGTCCTATTTTTGCCTTTTTCCAGAAGCTGCACTCCCCACTCCATGTCTCTGGGATGCCTTCTACACGTGGGGGAAGCCTGACCACCAGCAGCAGCAGCTCTTAACTCTTCAGGCTGAAGATGTCAGCTACAGGAAGC
The DNA here is from genome assembly GCA_013400835.1 of Zapornia atra. NCBI lineage: Eukaryota > Metazoa > Chordata > Aves > Gruiformes > Rallidae > Zapornia > Zapornia atra. The sequence continues at coordinate 151,103 of VZTU01006396.1, read as the reverse complement.
GGTGCAGAGGGGCCACGCTGAGGGGGAGGCAGGAAATCTGAGCTGAGGCTGTGGGCTGGAACTGAGGACAGAAGCCCCACAGCTGCACACAGCTCCTGGTGGGGACCATGTCAGTGGACAGGTAGGAACAGCTGGTGAGCATGTGGAGGACTGAAATGCCTCTGCTCAGGCGTGGAAAGGCCTCTGCAGTTGTGCAACCGCCTCCGGTGGCTTTATTAATGAAAGTCTTCAAGCCCCATGCCCTGTCATTAGGTACTATTAAAGGCTGAGTAAAGCCTGACTCCAAATCCTTGGCCAGGCTGCAGGGAGAAAGCAGGGATGAGCAAAGCAGAGCTGGAGGAAGCGCTGGAGCAGCAGAGCTGAGGTGCTGTTTCACACGCCTGGCTTGGCTCAGGCTCCTGCTGACTCACCCAGGACAAGTGAGGGTTGGACCTTCTTGCTCTTTGGCATGTTAATAGCCAGGCAGCAGCCTGGGCCACCACTGCATCCAGGCAGGACACGCAAGGGGTGGGATTCTTCCAGTCTGGAAGCTGACATGGGACCAGTCAGCAATGGGGCGCTCAGGTGAGGCTCTAAGCTTCACAGAGTCGTAGGGGTTGGAAGGGACCTCAAGAGATCACCAGGTCCAATAATATTACCCAATAATATTAAATATATCCATATATATCCAATATATCCATAACATTAAAACCAGAGTCTAAAATAAGTCAGTGACACCTCACCCTGAGCCCCCTTCACATCTCTGCACTGGCTGCACAGGGAGCCCTGAGCACCGAGTTCAGCTCCAGACCTCTCAGTGCTTGGGAAAGCAAGCCAGCTACACAGCTCTGGCAAGAAAACTGAGCAACTCTGGAAACACAGCTTGCCACGGTGCAGAAAGCCACAAAGCACCCCTTTTTCTTCGAAAAAAAAAAGCTATTTTTGAAGTGACAGCTTCTCCACCCCAGAGCCCTTGGCTACAGTGAAACAGAAAGCAGGGCGGTAGCGGTTCCCCCCTCCCCAGGAGCTGAACAGGCTGTGGTTTCCTCACAGCACGAGTCGAAGCAGCACTGGAAACCAGAGAGGACTGGCCCTTCTGGCAGCCCTGCAAAGCCTGCTGTCACCCAGCAGTGACACATCCCCCTGCCACAGGCAAACACGCTGCCCACCTCTCTGCAGCGTGGGGACACTACACAGGCCCAAGGAGGGAAGCTGGCTTTGCAGAAAGTGTTTCATTAACAAATCTCATTCCTAGTCAAGCTTCCTGCCTGTGCTACAGCTGAAACACCCCCCCTCCTTGGCTACCCCAGGCATCTGCTCTGGGATTCATGTGCTTTCAGACACCTCAAGGGTAGCGTTAAAGAGGCAATAAGGAGACTGCATCAGCTTGTGCAGGATTCAGGGCTTCCTCCTACCCTGCAGCTGCAGTCAGGGGGGTTTACAGACCCCCCAAACCCTTATCCCCCCCTCCCCAACGAGCTGCTGTTCAAGTTTCAAACAGCAAGTACAGGCAGAGTCACCTAAACCTTGTAGGTCACTTAAAAGGCACTAAAAAGTAACAGCCCAAAGCTGAACAGACAAGGAGTCAGAACATCTTCATCGCTCACTGACTGAAGAGTCATGGGAAAAACTGCTCCTGGAAGGGCTCTAAACATGCAGATTGCTCAGGAATGTTGGGGGATGTGTAAGAGCCACACAAACTAAGGCAAGGGAAAATATTTCAGACTGTACTGATGACAAAGGTGACAATGTTAGCACAGCAAAGGCAGGGAGAAGCCACATGGGTCAGACAAAGCAGCTGATACAGAATCTGTGGAATCCCAGACTGGGCTGGGTTGGAAGGGACCCCAAGGGTCACAGAGCTCCAACCCCCTGCCACAGGCAGGGCCACCAACCTCCAGGCCTGGAGCTACACAAGGTTGCCCAGGGCCCCATCCAACCTGGCCTTGAACACCCCCAGGGATGGGGCACCCACCCCCTCTCTGGGCAGCCCCTTCCAGCCCCTCACCACTGGATGACAGGCAAGTTTAAAGCCAGCTGGGGAACCAGGAGAGATCCAAAGGGGAAGGGATGTGATTACACAACCCAGCAAGGAAAACAACTTAAGAGCTCTACAGTCAATAACCCACCAAAATCAAACAGAAGTCAGGCCCTTGGAACACACCAAGTTCTGAGGGATTTTTGTGAAGGAAGCCTGGCTTCCAGCCTTCCACACACACCTGATGAAGGTGATGGAAAAATTTCAACATCTCCAAGAAAATTTAGAGCATCTTTTGCAAGGAAGTACAAGACTGAACAAGAAAAGCTTTCCAGTGACCACAAGTACAACATTAAGGATTGCTCTTGCTCCACCAGCACCTACAATTAGCAAAAAAAAAGGGTGTATCAGCACCTAGGTGCTTTAGAGAAGTGTCTGAGATGAACATGTGTTTAATACAACTAATCAGAAGTAAACAAGGTCTGAATAAATATGCAGCCAAGCTGCCCCACTCAGCCTCATCAGGCAAATCAAACACATGCAGGCACACTCACCAGACACTAAAACACTTGTAGGCAGTGAGGATAACGAAGCTGGTGCACATATGCTGCAATAGACAAAGCTGGAACTTAAACCCACTGTTGGTATCTGCAACAGCAGTGAACAAGTAAAGAAACAGACCCAGGATTTGAAAACAGAGAGAGAAGATAAACACTAAACACCCAGCACAAAAAAAAAGAGAGTAAAACAAGAAACAGAAGAGAAAGCTGCACAGAACTGCCAGGAGCTGTTGGCTGAATGATGAGGGAAGGCAGGGGAAAGGCAACCCCTCATTTCTGGGTGCCACATGTGCTCACTGAGAGGCACTAACAGCATCTGCAGAAGCGTTTGGGGACAATGGCAGGAACTCTTCTCTAACACAAGGAGACGTGACTGGGACACTTCCACACACCCAGAGATGCTTTTGCTTTCCACACAAATACTCCACAGAAGCTGTGAAGAACAAAGGCAGAAACACCCTTTGGTTCCAGGGAAAAGTTGAGCCTGTGGTCAGACAGGAGCTGTCCCACAGTACCCCAAACCTGCCCCAGCACCCAGCAGGTCCCAACGCTGAGCCTCCTCTTTCCCCAGCAAAGGATAAGGGTTTTGGAGGGGGTTTTTTACCAGTTTGACACAAAACATAGTGCCAGAGCAAAGCCATGACTGCAGGGGTGAGAAGAGAGGGAGGATGGAGAGAGCAAGAGCTGGCACCTACAGACATCAAACCAAAAGTAACTCTGCACAGGGGACAGCTTCAGCTACTTGGGAGGAACTGCACAAGGACCCCAGAGCTGGAAACAAGGCCCTGGTCAGAGCAGGGCATGAGCATCTCTGAAGTGCTGCCTACCAGCAGCACTCACCCAAGGCAGGTTCTACCAGCTGGGTTTTGAAATAACTGAAAAGCCACAGAGATCTTCACTCTCAGTATAACCAACTGGAAGGAGCTTTTGCAAGTGGTGATGAGGTAAGACTATGAAATGCATCTGGCAGTTGGAGCCATAAAGCTCCAACAAAACCCAGCACAAAGACATTTAAGGCCTTGGCAGCCTTTCTGAAGAACACTGCTTGGAATGCACCCCTCATTTGAAACACTGGAACAAGCCCCTCAGAGCAGCCTTCTCTGAAAAAGGAACTTGACCACTGGCAGGCACAGCCCTCAGAGAGGTCATCATCTTCCAGAGACTCCCAGGAACCACCCATTCCAAGTGCCAGACTCTCAGGAAGGTTCAGCCATTTCAGACATAAGACTTGGTCCCACTTCAAGGCTCTAGAAATGAAATGCAGAGGTCTGGACATGATACCTTGGGTTTTGTCCTGGTTTCAGCAGGGAGAGAGTTCCTTTCCTTTCTAGCAGCTGGTTTGGGAGTTAGGATGAGTTAAGGATGAGAGTGATGCTGATAACACTCTGATGAATTTAGCTGCTGCCAAACAGTCAAGGACTGTGCAGCTTCTCATCCTGCCCTGCTGATGGGAAGGGGGGCTCCCAAGGAGCTGGGAGGGGACACAGCCAGGACAGCTGATCCATGCTGGCCCCACTTCATCATCACAGAATCCCAGGGGTTGGAAGGGACCCCCAGAGCTCCTGGGGTCCAACCCCTTGCCAAAGCAGGGTCCCTAGGACAGGTCACACAGGTCGGTGTCCAGATGGGGCTGGAATCTCTCCAGAGATGGAGACTCCACACCCCGTGGGCAGCCTGTCCCAGGGCTCCCTCACCCTCACTGGGGAAAAGTTCTGCCCCAGGTTGCTGTGGAACTTCCTCTGCTCTGACTTGCAGCCATTGCCCCTTGTCCTGTCCCCCCAGACATCATGTTCCATTTATAACTGGGGCTCTGGGGGCCTGGCCCAGCTTCGACTTGGGGTGATGCATTTATCTTCCCAAGTCACCATGACACACAGCAGGGCCCTGCTTTCCTGGGGATGGCCAAACACCTCCCTGCCCAGGGGAAGTGGCAAAGCCAAGGAACTTGTTCACTGACAGGGGGGCTGAGGCTGGGCAGCTTGGGGGGGGCTTGCACTGCAGCTGGGGGTCTGTGTAGCACTGACTTCAGGCAGAGAAAGGTTGTGCTACCTATCACTTGTTTGGTGCACATATTCTCTTCCTTTTCTGTGTCCCCTATGAAACCATTTTTCTCTCACCCCCAAAGTTCTCTCACTTTCACTCTCCCCATTCTCTCCTCCCATCGCACCATGGGGGCTGGGGGTGAGTGAGCAGCTGCATCACGCTTGGGCTAAGCCACAAAGGGCTTCAGCAGAACCAAGTTCCCTAAGTGCCTAATTTCACTACTAAGAATGAGGCTGCCCCATTTTTTCCCCCCCTGACCCCCTTCCTGTTCCAAAAGGACCCCAAGACACTTACCTCAAGGCTACAGGTAACTCACTGCAGGTATGTTTGGAAAGAATGAGTTTACCCACCAGGCAGGGAGGGGGAAACTGCTCAAGTGCCTCCTGCACTGAGCATTCAATGAGCTGCCCAAGTAGCAAACTGATGGGTGGTTAATAGAAGGCAGATAGAGACCAGCAGTGACAGCTCCCCAGTCTCACATGTAGAGACAAAAGAACTGCAGCTCCTCAGGAAGGGCTGTAACAGGCCCTCTGAGCACAGTGTAGTGGCAGTTGAACATCACCCAGCACCTCCAAAGGGAGGAGAGCTGAAGTGGGAGAAATGCCTGCCCACTGTTAACACAGGACAGTTGGCACAGCCTTTCTGAAGCCAGCTGTACCCAGGTGGCCAGAAACCCAAGCCTGTACATTACCTTGAACATTTTTCAACTGCATGACCATCCAATCTCCAGCCCCAAGCTTACAAAGTGAATGCAGATATCCCTGCCTACAATCAGGACTCCCTTCCCACTTCCTCAGACTGAAAAAGGCTTAAAAAGCCTTGGTCTTCCCTTTGCCTCAAACCCCTCAATTTTGCAGTTGTAACACAGTTGGGCCAAAACTGAGACACAAACACACTGTGCCTGGGGGAGACCTTAAAGCAGAACTTGCTTATCTAGTACTTCATTTCAAAAGGTACTAAGATGCACCTACTTTTTTCTCAGTAATTCACTTCAGGCTTTCAGATTTCTCCCAATTTAAAAAGTCTGTCAAAAGACTCCCTACATTCCTAATGTTTAGAAAGTTGTGAGCAAAGTGTAGTTCCTAGATGTTTCTGGAATATTTTCTAGCCTCTCACACTTACTGTATACAGCTGATGTTTCCTATAAGCATTTGAAAGCATGTGGTCAAGTACTTCAGCCTCTTGATGCAGACCAGGGAAACCAAAACAGTGCTGCAGAGAAACACACACCTGAAGAGTGGCTGGAAGCTTTACAAATCACTGAGGAAACAGGAGAGCATCACATGAGCTAAGGAGATCTTTAAACAAGTGAACATGGTTCACAGGAAGCTGGTCATGCAAAGTTGGGGTCTTCAGAAAGCCAATGGATAGACACATGGCATCAGAAAGTGGAAGAGACTGGATTTTAATCAACTTAATTCACTAAAAAGCTCCCCAGGAACCACCACTCCTCCTCTGGCTCTTAGATTTTTTTAATTTAGCCTCCTGATCCTTCTCAGCCTCTTGCCAGCCAGCAGCAGAATACCTTCAGAGCAATGTCATTCCTCCCACTTCATCATGCTCTCATTCCTTCTCTCCATTAACAGCCAGTCAAGACTACAAACCTTTAATCCTCTAATCCAACATTTGGAAGAAATCTGTAGATCAAAGCCCCCACACAGCCTAGAAATTACATGGTTAATTCTCCCTCTAGTTCAGACCAAGGTAGCACAGGATTAATCACTGTCACCTTGCCAATGCACAATACTACAGCCCTTCCAGTGGGCTTCTGCAATGCAATGGGAACTTGTTCTTCACTGCTGAGTCCCAGTTTTCAGAGCTCAAATTAAAAAAAAAAAATCTTTTTTTTTGAAGTAATTCCTTATAAACATGACATAAGAACTGGTAATATCAGGAGTCACCTAATCCAGAACCTTGTATCTGACAGGAACCTCAATTACACTTCCTCTGTACTTCCCTACCCCCAGGTAATTCACAGCTCCTATACAAGATAAGGTCTCTCACATTTAGTAGCCCAGCTGATTATTCAAAGGTAAAAAGGCATGGAGTTTGAATCTTAGGTTGTTAAAATACTTCAGAAAGTGGGGGAAAAAAAAAAAGCCATCCCATTGTATTCAAATAGCACTGCATTATAAATAGTGACAACTGCTGTTTCCCTCCTGCAAAGCATCTCCTACACAAAGGAAAACATGACCTTGTGCAAAGGCAAGTGAAGTTTTATTTGCAGGAATACAGGCATTGGAAAACAGCAGGAGAGAATGGCATGGGATAGCACATCAGCAGCACTGTGCTTCTGATTGTCAAGATCTCCACTATTAAGTGTGTTCACTCAGATTTGACTGAAAAGCAGAGCCAAGCATGGATGGAGTCAAGCACAGAATGACATCTTGGTTTAGTGTCTTCAGTGGAGCAGAAGCAGAATTCCAACAGGAATCCTAGCCAGAATGAAGGCTTAGGACAAGGCAATCAAAAAAAAAAAATCACATGGACACTTACAGCACCACATTGACCAAGTAATGAGTTGGCACTGCTCTTCCCTTGGATCTATCACTAGTTCATTTTTCACAAGTCACTCTAAACCACCCATGAGACACCCTTCTCTGACTCCTTCCTCACTACTACAGCCAGGCAGAAGGTAAAGCCAGAGGATCTTTCATACCAAGTCATATTATCCATTTTTCAGATAAGGATTTGAATTTTCCTGACACTACCAAGAGCAGTCTGATATCATAGAATCTCAGGGGTTGGAAGGGCCCCCAAGAGCTCCTGGAGTCCAAGCCCCTGCCAAAGCAGCTCCCCAGCTCATATTGCACAGGGCGGCGTCCAGACGGGGCTGGAATCTCTCCAGAGATGGAGACTCCACACCCCCTGGGCAGCCTGGCCCAGGGCTCCCTCACCCTCACTGGGGAAAAGTTCTGCCCCAGGTTGCTGTGGAACTTCCTCTGCTCTGACTTGCAGCCATTGCCCCTTGTCCTGTCCCCACAGACACTGAGAAGGGGCTGCCCATTCCCCTGCATCCCATCCTTCAGATATTGATAGACATTAATAAGGTCCCCCCTGAGTCTTCTTCTCTCCAGGCTGAACAGCCCCAGCTCACCCAGCCTTTCCTCACAGGGGAGATGCTCCAGGCCCTTCAGCATCTCCTCAGCCTCCTCTGGACTCTCTCCAGGAGATCCCTGGCTGTTTGATCCCAGGGAGCCCAGCACTGGACACAATAAATAATTTGCAACCTCACCTCTGCTCCTTCTATTAAGTCACTTGACTCACTTTCAGTTAACTTCACTTAACAAGTCCAAGTAGCTACACTCTCTCAAAGAAGTTCATGCTTCTCAGCAACAGGCTGCTGGGGTGGGTGTCTTCTGACAGGGTTTGAAGTAGCTGAGGCAAAAGCCCTTGAGTTTTGAGCAAAGCTCCCTCAAACTGGTGAAGGTGGCAGCATGTGCAGCCATATTACCTATACTGCCCAGAAAGCTACAACAGGTAGAGATTTCTGTCTCACAGTCACCCTGTGGCATGCTTGCTATAGAAATGTACACAAATATAAGCATTAACACATTAAGAGGTATTCCTATTGCTTATTTAGAGGGCAGGGTGGGTGGAAATCAGATTCTGCTGCACTGCATTCCCCTGCAAGGGCACCAGAACCATCTCCAGATCTTGCAGATAAGACCAGCAATTCACAACAAAGTTCACAGCAATCCACCATGGGCTCCAGCTCACTTCCTCCTCCTCCTCCTCTTCATGAGTCACAGCAGTTGTTTCCCTATCAGGTGATAGCTATTAATTGTCAATCCCAAGGCCAGATAAAGCTGTGTCACCCCACAGGTAAAGATATATTTAGTTACCAGGAGATAATGCCTGACTCCTACCAGTGCCCAGGAGGCACCTGACACTTCAAAGGGGACATACAGGGATTTCTTACCAAAGAAAACATGCATGTGAATTTGGAATGAGAAGGCAGCTTTCAGAGTGCAAAGAAAGCATTTGCTTTTCACTGACAGCTAATATGAACTTCTGCAAGTTTCAGGTGTTCACTCTTACACTCCAGTTTTCATTCAGGGGAAGTCTCCCACGTTTTAGGAAACAGATGAACCACCCATTTATTAATTCAGCCATACAGCCAGTAATTATAATGTGTTTAAGGATTTCTGCAGCTAGCTGAAGCAAGAGCAGTTTTAGCAGGATTTTCCTGCTCTAATTATCTTGGCTTCCTGAGCCAAACACTTCTCTTGGCTCATGTGCAGGTGCTTACACACCAAGAGCCCACTACCTATTGCAACACTAACCAAGACAATGTATGAGGTAGGCTGAGAAAATACAATGTATTTTCAGCATCAGTCCAGTGGGTAACAATGACATTGCCTCTCTTGCCAAACTTCCACATCTTTCAGCATACCACCTCCCAAATGAAATGCTCCCAAAGTAGTATTTCATGTTCTTTTTAAAAATTAAAAGCATAATGCATCTCAAACCTGAATGAATGAGCTTCCCCAGTCAGTCCAGGTTTTTCCAGAGCTCAGCATTCAGTATGTACAAGCCTTCTATAAGGACACTAGAGTGCTGTGTCCTGCACAGGCTCATCATTGGCCATGCCCAGGTAAAGCATTTTGACATACTGCAAACCAATTCCCACCACATCAGCAGCAGTAGGGGTGATGCATACACACAGTAAAAACCCCAGACAGTATCAGCAGGAAACAGAGCCAGCCAGCCTCAAGTGCTGAAATAAAAAGCCCTAGATAAGAGAGCCAAATCATTGCTGAAAGATCACATGGAAGGGCAATGCAGAAATCCACTCAGACAGCCCTCAATACACCTAACAAAGGAAATCATAGTGCTGGCACTTGTGGCCACCCAGCATTGTTCATGATCTGCTGGTAGCACAAGATTTCAGGCATGAAACAGCCCTTTGCATGTTCCTCTTGCAGGCACTGAAGTCCATCTGACTTGCAATGAGTGTGACTCTCTTGGGTTATGCCTGGTACATTTGCTTAATCATCTATTAAGTAGGAAAACAAGTCAACAGGACTTGAAATTCTCTCCACTTGTGTCTACCCTGGAACATAAAAACCAGCAAATGAGAAGCTCACTGAAACTTGGGACATGCTCAGCCATGCTGAATGGCAGAAGGTGTGATTACATGATTACACAGCATCTGTACACTCTGAAAAAGACCATGGCTGACAGTCTGAGGCACTCCTCTAGGTTCTAAAGCCTGGAGACTGATCTCCCCATCCATATAAAATTGGTAACTTCCAGCTCCAATAAATTAATTTCAAATCAGATTGACTCAACCTAGTGGCTGCAAGAACATAAACACAGTAATTCAAGGTTTTCAGCCTAAGCTGCTCAGCCCTTGGAGCTCAGGCTGTTCTGTCAGACCCTTAATCTACAGCAGCAGCCTGTTAAGTCTAAATTTAAAGCAATACCCCCCACCTAGTAGATTAATCACACCCCAGTCAGAGTGAAGAGTGAGTTTAGGGACTGCACTGCAGTGTTACCTGGTGCTGCAGGGTTCCCAGACAAGGAGGTTAAGGTATTTTTTCCAAGCACTGCTGAGGCTCCTGCTGAGCAGCCATGTGCATCTCCAGCTTACACAGGCTGCAAGACTTGATGTGAATCTTGCTCCTCTATTGAATAAGGAGTATAAACAAGGTTGAAATAGGACAGTGAGGAATTCTCCAGCTCAAATCCAGCCTTGGAGTCAGACTTTGGGATCTTATAATCACTTAGAGTATTCAGTCATGATTACATACTGGCCTATTCCACCTTTGATCCTTCTGTGGGAGATTCCTCAGTCACCCAGCTCCAAGATAGAGCTGGAAACAGTTGGGTTGTGGTTTGCAGATCCTTGCCCTGTGTCCCAAAGCTCCAACTCAGGCCATGTAGCATTCAGACAGAAGCTGTCTGCATCTGAAGACAACCTGATTAGCCAAATCATCTCCTGTTACATCAGCTTACAGGGAAGGCAGAAGAATGGTAGCTTGCACATCTCAACCTATGGACTCATGGCTTTTATAAAATATTTAGTTTTATGGAAAGCTATTGTTTTACCCTGGCCAGCTAACCCAGAGTTTTGCTCCAGACAGCTTCAGGCAAAAGGCTGACTCCCCAGAAATCCAGACAACAGGAACTGCAGTTCCTTCTGTGGGAGAACAAAGCAACACTGGGACAACTGCACAGCACCTGACAGAAGCAGCAGGTTCCTCATACCACAGCATACCCCTCTCAGACATCTCTGCCCCCCCCCAGGTTACAGCATCTCCAAGTTACTTGCTCATGCTAAGTATAGAAGAAAACTAAAACCAAAGGTAAAGTTACAGACATTGCATCTTTTCTAAAGGATAATACAGGGCTAGTTCCTGTTGCCTCCATCAGCTTTAGAGCCTGAAAAAGAAAAGTACCTAACTAATCTTCCAGCAAAAGCTCAAGCACATTCTCATTGTATTCTGGTGGAAAGCTATTAGCTCTCCAAATAGCAATGTGTTAAGGACAAGAACTCACCTAACTACAGATAGTTGAGTAAAATAACTGTGTTCTCAGAAAGAAATTCTATCTCCTGGACTGACTACTCACATGTAGTTAATGCAGGTACATAGTGTCTGGACACTACCCATGTCTTGATTAAAGAAGTTTATTATTTAACAAGATTTACACTGCTACTGAAGAGGCAGTAAAATGGCAGAGAGACATGCAATTTGCTTCCATTTTATTTAATATTCTTCACCTTCATCTTCTCCATCCATCGAGTCTGTGCCCACTTCTTCATAATCTTTCTCAAGTGCAGCCAAATCTTCCCGAGCCTCTGAGAACTCCCCCTCCTCCATCCCTTCTCCAACATACCAGTGAACAAAGGCACGTTTGGCATACATCAGATCAAACTTGTGGTCTAGGCGAGCCCACGCTTCAGCAATGGCTGTAGTGTTGCTCAGCATGCACACTGCCCGCTGGACTTTGGCTAGGTCACCACCAGGAACCACTGTTGGTGGCTGGTAATTGATGCCAACCTAGGTGAAAGCAGAAGACACCATGAATCTCTTGTGTGGCATTTGACAGGGTTACAGTCAAAGTGATCAGACAGTTGGATAAAATGTTTCACTCCTAGGAAAACAGCTTTGTGTAAGAACTGAAGTTTCCAGCTCTCTAAAAACTACAAAGTGTCATAGCAAGAAAACATACTTCATAAGAAGTATGAAGAGAGGCTGAGGGAGCTGGGCTGGTTCAGCCTAGAGAAAAGGCTGTAGGGGGACCTCATTGCAGCCTTCCAGTCCCTAAAGGGAGCAGAGACACAGGAGGGGAATCAACTTTTTAAATGGGTAGAGACTGGCAGGACAAGGGGGATGGAGTGAAGCTGGAGGAGGGAAGGTTTAAATTAGATATTAGGGGGAAGTTTTTTCCAGAGAGAGTGCTGAGGGGGTGGAACAGGCTGCCCAGAGAGGGGGTGGGTGTCCCATCCCTGGGGGTATTCAAGGCCAGGTTGGATGGGGCCTTGGGCAACCTTGTGTGGCTCCAGGCCTGGAGGTTGGTGGCCCTGCCTGTGGCAGGGGGGTTAGAACTCTGATCTTTGTGGTCCCTTCCAACCCAGACCATTCTACGATTCTATAACCCCCCAACGATGAGAACTCTACTAAATAAACCACGCACAACTTGAGACTTGCCTTAAAACCAGTAGGGCACCAGTCCACAAACTGGATCGTACGCTTGGTTTTGATAGCAGCAATAGCAGCATTGACATCCTTGGGGACAACATCCCCCCGGTACAGCATGCAGCAGGCCATGTACTTGCCGTGGCGAGGGTCACACTTCACCATCTGGTTGGATGGCTCAAAGCAAGCGTTGGTGATCTCTGCCACCGAGAGCTGCTCGTGGTAGGCTTTCTCTGCTGAAATGATTGGGGAGTAGGTTACCAATGGGAAGTGGATCCGAGGGTAAGGCACCAGGTTGGTTTGAAACTCAGTGAGATCCACGTTTAAGGCCCCGTCGAACCTGAGGGAAGCTGTGATTGAGGAGACGATCTGACCGATGAGGCGGTTGAGGTTGGGGTAGGTCGGGCGCTCAATGTCCAGGTTTCTACGGCAAATGTCATAGATGGCCTCGTTGTCAACCATAAAGGCACAGTCAGAATGCTCCAGGGTGGTGTGGGTAGTCAGGATGGAGTTGTATGGCTCAACAACAGCTGTGGAGACCTGCGGTGCAGGGTAGATGGCGAATTCCAGTTTTGATTTTTTCCCATAGTCGACTGACAGGCGCTCCATCAGCAGGGAGGTGAACCCCGAGCCAGTGCCCCCCCCAAAGCTGTGGAAGATCAGGAAGCCCTGCAGGCCCGTGCATTGATCAGCCTGAAAGAGAAGATACATGTGTCAGAGCAACTGTCCAGACATTAAGAAACCCAACACAAGCTCAAGACTGGCCAGTCTGAACTCTGACACGCTCCAACTGTTCAAGGTTCAGGATAGTATTGACTTTCATAGAATGATGAACTGGTTTGCACTGGAAGGGACTTCAAAGCCCATCTAGTCCCCCCATGCCATGGGCAGGGACACTCCCATCAGCCCAGGTGCCTTAAGCCCCATCCAATCTGGCACTGAACCCTGCCAGGGATCCAGGGGGGCAGCCACAGCTCCTCTGAGCACCCTGTGCCAGGTCCTCACCCCTCTCCCCAGCAAAGATTTATTTCTAGTAACTCATCTGATCCTCCATCTGCCCTCCTTCAGTTTAAAGCCATTACACCCCTTGCTTTATCACTACATGCTCCTGTAAAAAATTAACTTGACTCATCCACCAATAATGAAGCAATTGCCTCAAAAAACAATTGTATTCTTGGCTATTTTAAGCCCCCTACGTATTGAAGTGTGACACCTCTGCTTCAAATTACAACTTCAAAACTCCCCCTGCCTCCAGTTCTCTGACCAAGGCCATTAACAATGGCCACAAAAAGCAGTAGCATTCACACAACTACCTCTTAAGGCTGATTTGACATTTTCTACCTGCCCAAAAATGGAGCAACCCCATCCTAGAGTCAAGGCTACAATCCTCTAAGAGTTGCAAGCATGTAACTCAGTTCAGGGAAGTGAGCTGTCAAAATGTATTACACTCCCATTCCAGTTCAGATGAAGAAATTAAAACTGCCTTGCCCTCAGAAAGTGCCTCCTACTTCTTGATTCACAGCAGTGACAAGTACTTCCAAAGGCTTGTAAAAAGAAATTACAACCATATTTTTCAGGTCAAAGTACAGCCTGCTGCAAAGTTATCTTTGCTTTAATTAGATATGGTGGCAGACAAGCAGAGAGTACTACCAGTTTTCATCTGTAAGAGGTATATTTTTCAGTAAGCCTCACCTAGCATTCAATTTTAGAACACCAGAATACCCTGGATTTTTGTGCAATGAGAATTTCCTACCTTTGTGAGACAAATCTGGTGAACTACATGCTTAGGAACCCTAAAAAGGGAAGTCTAACCTCCTAAGCTGACATCTTCATCAGTTTGCCATGTGATCAAAGACAGGAGAGCCTGAAGCATCTCAACTTCCTGATATTTATTCCTTTTGTTATTACCATAAAATTAATCCAGAAATTATAACAGCAGGAAATGCAAACAGAAGGCTAAGCCACAGAAGCAAATACTCCTATTTAAACTTCCTTGCAGGAGCCCCAGCCAGAGACCAAACCTTTTCCTGCAGGGATATGCAAATCAGAGTTCTCAGGCCTGGCTGTCTGAAGCTGAACATGAAACTACAGAATTTTGGGCACCTCATCAGCATTTGAGGTCACCTTAAAAAAATCATCTCTGACATGAATAATCCAACCATTCTCAGCTGGCTAAGAATAAAAACAGATGCAGGAATAAAAACAGATGCAGGCCAAGTCCACAGATTCTCCTCCCATGGAATAAATTAAAACACAATTTATAGGGCCATGTATTTTTGACAACCTAATTTCCAAGTCCTGTAGAACAGGATAAAGATGTTTAAGAGTCTTTAGTGAAGAAAATTCTTACCAGTTTCCTGATTCGCTCTAGAACAAGATCAATGATCTCCTTCCCAACTGTGTAATGACCTCGAGCATAGTTATTTGCAGCATCTTCTTTACCAGATATCAGTTGTTCTGGATGAAAGAGTTGCTTGTACGTCCCACTCCTAACTTCATCTGGAGAGACAAGGGAAATAGTGTTTCTAAGTTAGTTTTCTATGTAGACCAGCTTTTTCAAACTTCTGAGGGTGTCCACAATAAGGTACCTAAACCCTTAGAAATAAAAAGCAGCTTGATTGCTACCTGTCAGTAGGTAAACAATGCTTAGCACAGTAAACATTGAATACCTAAAAAATTAAGTTACTGCCTAAGGAACTGCCCCATTTACTTATAAATTGCTCTGGCAGGTCAGAAGTATAAACTGGACTGTAGCAGCAGAGCATTCTTCCACAGTTGAAGACAACTTAAGGCCCACCTTGCAATCAGCATCTTAAATCCCACTTTTTCCCTTTGCTTTCCAAGCCCTCCAGCATGTTGCCTTATTGCTCATGCAGCTGTGGGCAGTCAGAATCTACACTGCTTCCCTGTCCCCTTCTTGCCCTTCATTGTACTTTGTGCTGAGGGTAGACAAAAATGTTCCAAAGAAACAGGAAATGATCTTGGAGATATTCATAGAATCATAGACTGGCATGTGTTGGAAAGGACCCCAAGGATCACAGAGCTCCAACCCCCTGCCACAGGCAGGGCCACCATCCTCCAGGCCTGGAGCTACACAAGGTTGCCCAGGGCCCCATCCAACCTGGCCTTCAACACCCCCAGGGATGGGGCACCCACCCCCTCTCTGGGCAGCCTGTTGCAGCCACTCACCACTCTCTCTTATTCAGTTATTCAAACACTAAGCTGTAAGCTCCAGCACAAATGGCTGTTATGTAGCAACAGTGCAAATGGGCACACTGCATCCCCAGTGAGCAACAGATCTGGAGTGTGATTTAGAGTTATTATATCCACTAATTCAACAGAAAAATGCACTTACATCACAGGTTAAAGCTCTGTCCTACAAAGGTACAAAGACACTCATCATAGCTCTGTCTCTGGTTTAGCTCAAGCCACTTTTGAGTTGTGTGCTAATGCAGTACTCTGTCCTTTAAAGTCAGGTGGAAAGCAAAGCTATATTAACTACAGCTGAAACTGCCTGCTTGCATATATTCCTTTTAATCTGAAAAAGAGTGACAAAGAGAAGCAAGCAAACTTCCAGATTTAAAAATACAGTTACTACCTGAACCAACTGACACTGATTCACTACCACTGCAGTTTGCCATCAGATACTCTAAGGTATTTGCAAGCTGGAAATCAAAACACTTTGGAGAAGTCTACCTATCAAAATACCTATGGTTGAGACTCCCATACCAGCGTTACCACTCCAAGTTACAGGAGAAATATGGGGAAAAGGGGAAAATATGGAATCTAAAGGTGTGGGATGGGGCAACATGAGTCAAACTGGTCCTGGGGAAGTAACAAAGAGTTAAAGAGGATCAGTCAGTGTACTACAAAATTGTGCTGAATGAAGAATGCCATTAAAGGGACAGCTAAACCAAGCCTTCCCCTGGACACACTTTTTCATGTTTTTAAGTCTGTCTGGGGCACATTTTTAAAGATGCTTGTGTTCAACACACAGTAATGTGTCCTATTCCTTGGAGGAAAGTTCAGTGGTGTTTTACCCCATCCACAGGCCTGGTGCACATGCACAGCAGCTCTGCTGCTTTTTGCTAAGAGCAGCACTGATCTGGAAGCTGCAGAAATCCCTGGTGTACACGTGGCAGCTGCAGAGTTGCTGTGTACACAAGTGATGCTAGCCCTGCTCAGGAAACTGGATCAATAATGTTCAAACAGGCAGGGCAGGAGTAGAGAACACTACCCCCCAAAAGGCACATAGTATAACAAAATCCAGGTATTTCATAAGACAGTCTTTCACCCATCTCTACATACTACACTTGCATCATCAAGTGCTGGAACATTTCCTTTTGCCATGTGTCCCAAGTCTCACCAGCGACTCCCCCCCAGAGGCAAGGTGAGAGCTTTGCCACCTGCTCTCCCTCACCTCATCTCTCAGCCTTTTCTGGTTGCTCAGAGCCACCACCTGGCCAGCAGCAGAGGAAGCAACAGCCACAGAGCTCAAGAAAACCAGAAGCCAGTCCTGTAACAGCTCCTGGGGAGCAGGCAGTGTATGGCCAAGGGTACTTTGGGTTACTAAAAGTCAGTCCAGCACTCCCACCCTTGACCTGCCCAACTGCCTTCTGCTCTCCTGCAGGAGTACATTCTACCATTATAAACCTCAAAGTATTTGGGGTGTTACAGTGAAAATAAGCTACAAGAGGTTTGGGTATCCAGGAGTAGCTTAAGACTACATCTCCCCTAAGACACTCATCTTTCTGCAGTACACAGAATTGGGAAGGGGAGATAAGCACAGCAACTGCATAAGCAGAGGCAACACACACTTCTATGAGAGCCCCAAATCACCAAAGGCAAGACAGCCACGCAAACAGCTCTAGCAGAATGACTTCAGGCACATAGACTGGTGAGAGCAAAACCAAGGTGACACAAGTGTATGGTGAAACTGGGGAGCTCACTCTGGGCTGGCAGTGTGGCTGCTGCCACAGCAGGTGGGATCAGGCAGTGGCTGATGGATGGCATCACAGCTGAATACTAAGCCAGTCGTGCCCAGCCTTGGGATACAAGTGATTTTCAGAATAAGTGGGTTGTTATTCGAAGGGAAGGCAGCACAAAGTTGAAATACATGTATGAAAGCACTTGAATTTAGGCTGGCAATTGAGACTCATCACTACAAACACTACTCAAGCTACAGGCAGTAGAGGATTGTTTTGGGAAAGCACAGGAATTATTCCCATGTGCAAAAAGAAATCTGCTTAAGGATCCACACACATTTTTACAAGGTTCCTGTTGACTCCTGTACACTTTATGCCATATTATTTCAAGAGGTTATAACTAGTTCCTTGTGTAGCCTGTGAGACTCAGAAGACCCATTTAATTCCACAGGCTGGCAGCAGGTAGTATTTAAATTCTTTAGAGCTCCAGAGCACACATTTGCCAGTCCCAATGAATGCAGAGCCACACATTTCCCATTCCTGGGAAGATGTAAGGGAAGCTTCACATAGCCAAAAAAATTAAAGCCCCAAAGTATTTTACAGGACTGGAGAATCATAGAATCCCAGACTGGGCTGGGTTGGGAGGGACCCCAGGGATCACAGAGCTCCAACCCCCCTGCCACAAGCAGGGCCACCAACCTCCAGGCCTGGAGCTACACAAGGAGAAAGGGATCCCCTAGTGAAAAAGGGTGTGAGTTAAACCCAATATGCCCCACAGGTCACTCTTTACCTATGACTGCTGGTTCAAGGTCCACAAACACCGCCCGAGGGACGTGCTTGCCCGCCCCGGTCTCACTGAAGAAGGTGTTAAAGGAGTCGTCCCCCCCGCCGATGGTCTTGTCGCTGGGCATGGTGCCGTTGGGCTGGATGCCGTGCTCCAGGCAGTACAGCTCCCAGCACGCATTGCCGATCTGCACTCCAGCTTGACCAACGTGGACGGAGATGCACTCACGCTGCGAGGAGAGAGGAAAGGGATCAAGAGGAACAGCGGCTTGCTTGTGCAGAAGGCATTCAGCACACACAGCCTGAACTGCCCTACCCACAACACTATTAAAACATTGGGCTTGTTGTCTTGGTGTTAGGGCCATTTGGCACTAAATACAGAACATAAATGCTTCTTTCAGGCATCATCCAACTAGAAAGACCCTTTGGGGCATTTCTCATTTTCACAAGCTTGTCCATAGAATCCCAGACTGGGCTGGGTTGGAAGGGACCCCAAGGAGCACAGAGCTCCAACCCCCTGCCACAGGCAGGGCCACCAACCTCCAGGCCTGGAGCTACACAAGGTTGCCCAGGGCCCCATCCAACCTGGCCTTGGACACCCCCAGGGATGGGGCACCCACCCCCTCTCTGGGCAGCCTGTTCCAGCCCCTCACCACTCTCTCTGGAAAGAACTTCCCCCTAAGATCTCCTCCAACCCTTCCCTCCTCCAGCTTCACTCCATCCCCCTTGTCCTGCCAGTCTCTGCCCTTTGAACAAGCTGATTCCCCTCCTGTGTCTCTGCTCCCTTCAGGGACTGGCAGGCTGCAGTGAGGTCCCCCCACAGCCTTCTCTTCTCCAGGCTGACCCCGCCCAGCTCTCTCAGCACCTCTCCATAGGGGAGCTGCTCCAGCCCTCTGAGCATCCTCATGGCATTTGTTGTTCCTGTCCTCAAGCAGGAAGAGTCTGAGCAACTCTTCCACATCCTTCAGGCATCTCCTCTCTTCATAAACACTTTTAAGAAAACACAATGACTACACTTAGGCTGTTGATAACTTCCCCCCCCCAGAACTCCAGCCCCAGGAGCCACATAAGCACAGCCACCAGATGGAGCAAAGCCTTCTCCAAGATCCAGGGCCATTTTATTTAATGTATATCAAATGAGAAAAAAATAAGTCTCCTGATCATTTTAGGGAATTGCCATTCTGTAAGCCTGTGCCTAATGGAACCCTTAATGTCCCTTCATAAATATGGAGCATCAGGCCTCACATCAGACTGATATATGCAAAGGACGAAGCTCTTCAACACTAGACAAAACTCAACCTTACTTAACCTATGTATGTTCATGTCAGCAAAAGGATCTATTCTTACCAATTTATGTATTCCCAGGTTTCTGGGGATGTTCAGAGCATAAACCCAGCTTCCTTACTATTTCAGCATAGGGTTTTGAATATTAAAAGCCAAATCACAGTGGAACCATGTCTAAAGTCCTGGTCCATCTGTGGCATTTTATATTTGATTTCTGGGTTTGAAGAAGAGTTAAACACATTCTAGAAGAGCCTGCATATAGGACAGTTTTGAGTAACATTCACAATTATGTTCAGATCCCATGACAGGTGATAATTTGTGCCCTGAAATTGCAGGAAAAGTAGGACCTAGAGCTGCCTAGTCTACATCAATAGCCACTACAGGAAAGCAGGAGTACAGTCCTTTAAATGTCCCTGGAAACACCAAGAAATTCAAATCTGTATTTGCAAAAAGTACAAGTCACCTGTTTTCAGTCCCAGCACTGAACAGCTGAGAACTGTTGTTTTGTAGCTCCCCATCCAAGCTGTGTATTCAGACATACAGCTTCCAGGAGAGCAATCCACAACCTCTGAAACCAGCCTTACTCAAAGCTGCTGCCAAACTAGTAAGGAATTACCCCATCACACTCCAGATCAAGGGACTGGGCTTGGTACCATACTGCAATAGTAGAGGACAGCCAACCTACACACTGGAAAAAGGGCAACAGGAAAAACAGCTTCAGCATGCATCCTAACAAGGCTGCACTGTCACTGAGAAGCTGGGCCATGGCAGTGAATTGGGCCACCTCACCCTTTCAGAACAGATAGCCTACACCCTCTCCTGAAAGAAGAGGAGAAAGTAGAGCTCTATCACCGCTTCAGTCTGGTGTAGAGGTCCTCTCAGTGATCAAAGCTTTGTCAGTGCAGCTCCCAGGCAGCTGGGGAAGGTCACTGAAAGGAAGCGTGCAGGCCTAGCATGGCCAAGCACTACATGAGCTTCCCAGCATCAAGTGAACTAGCACCCCTGCTTCAAACTACACAAAGCAACAACAATCATTCACATTTGAAAGAACATTTAAGTCCCTGGAAGCACAGCTTGGGCAACAAAGTCCCAGGCCAGGTCCTACAGGCATCATACTAAACACACAGCAAGTGAACTTTGACAAAGTCCAAAGTTCAGCACTCAGGGCAGAGCAATCCCCCACCTCAGTGCAAAGCAGCAATTAACTGAGAAGCAGCCCTGCTGAAAAGATCCTGGGGGTTACCACAGAAACCATCCTGAATGTTCAGCAAGGCAGGCAACGTGCCAGGCTACAAAAGGAGACACATGGCCAAGACACCAAGAAGCCCCCTCTCTGCTTGAAGGTTCAATTCCAAAGACGCTGGGAGATTCCAGTTAGGTGTTAGGAAAAGCTTCTCCAGTAGCACAGCCCCAGAGAGGTGGGAAAGGTTCTTCTCCATCCTTGGAGTTTTGCAACACTTGGCAAGACAAAGTCAGTCACAAAAACTTGACCTGGTGCTGCTGTTAGCCCTGCTCTGTGAGATCTTTCAACTACTTCCCTGCAACTGTACCAAGTACTTCAGTAGCACATGGCTATTTAACAAAACAAACCTCTGTTAGACACCAAGGCTGGGCCTGTTTTGCTCTGCACAGCCTCTCCACAGCAGCAGGTCTTTTCCAAGAATGCTAAAACAGAAGAAATCTTGAGCCTTGAATGTATAATCAAGTTGCAAAGACAGGCAAGAGAACTGCCACAGCTCTGAGTGATGCTGTTGGAAAACCAAGTTTCATGGGAATGGCTGTACCAGCTCAAAGTTCAACAACACACTGTAGAGAGGAACATGTTTTCCCTAGGATGGAACTCAAGGCAAACTGACTCCTTTGCAGAGGTGAGGTACTGCATTCACTCTTGATCTGGCTTAATTTTAAAAATGTAACTATAAGCAGCCCCCAAAGAAGGGTAAAAACAAGATAAGGGCATCGGCACATCCTTCCACTATTCTGTTTTCAGTTAAGCATTTCATCCCTACAGAAGGGGTCTGATACATTTTTAAATCTATGTAACCTTCTGACATCCAGGATCTCTTTTTGAAAATATATACACCAACACAGAGAGGGACCTCATGCTTGTCCCCAAAACTCCCATCTGACAGCTCAGTTGTTGTGCCACACAACTCAACAGCTGAGCTCAGTCCTCTATCATGTCCCAGCCCTCTATCACACCTTTCAGAAATGCCTTTGTAGTGGGTTGACCCTGGCTGGAGGCTAGGTGCCCAAAGCCACTATTACACCCCCTCTGCAACTGAACAGGGGGAGAGAAAATGTAACAAAAGGCTTGTGGATCAAAATAGGGACAAGAGGAGATAATTCACTAGCTACCACCACACTCAAGACATACTTAACTTGGAAAAAAATTAATTTATTACCAAGTAAAACAGTGTAGGATGAGAAATAAAATATTAAAACACCTTACCCCATCCCTCAATTTTTCCCAGGTTTAATTCCCTGAATTCCTCTCCAACCCCAGCAGCAGAGGGACACAGAATGGGGGTTGCAGTCAGTTCCCCACACATTGTCTCTGCCACTCTTCCCCTACTCCAGCATGCAGTCCTTCTCACAGGACAGTCCTCCATGAACTTCAACACAAGCCCTTCCCACAGAGAACAGCTCTGACCTACCCCAGCATGGGTCTGCTCCATGGGGTGCAGACCTTCAGGAACAGACTGCTTTAGCATGGGTCCCCCACAAGGTCCTAAGTGCTGCCATCAAACCTGCTCCTCTCCATGAGCTGCAGTCTGCCAGGAGCTTACTCTAGCAGAGGCTTCCCCAGGGTCACAGCATCCTTCATTTGTCTCCACCTGCTCCACCGTGCAGGCTGCCTCCACAGGCTGCAATGGAATCTCTGCTCCAGTGCCTGAAACACCTAATCCATCTCCTGCACTCCCCTAGGTGTCTGCAAAGTTTCTCACGTGTTCTCACTCCTCCCTCTGCCTGCAAAAGCTGCCACTCTTTATTTTTCCTTAGCTGTGTAACCTCAGAGGCACCACCACCACTGAGGGGCTCGGCCAGAGGCGAGCCTGGCATGGCACTGGCTCTATCAGACCGAGGGGAACCTTTCAGCAGCTTCTCACAGAAGCCCCCTCGTAGCCCCCTCAGTACAGAGCCTTGCCTTGCCAGCTTAAACACCCTCCGAGGCTGACTTACAAGGCTACGTGCCACCTCAGCTCTATTACCAAACCAGTCTCGCCAAGTCCTTCGGGCGATGCCCCATCAGCCCGCTCCCCGCCCTCCCCACACTGCCTCACACCGCGGCTAGCACCTACCGGGGGCCAGGGCCAGCAGACAGCAGCGAGCGGCACCTCCGGAAACACCGGTGCCACGGCCTCCTCTGCCACCCCCGAGCCCCCGCACCCTAAGGGGGCGCCCCCCCAGCTCAACAGGCACCCGTGAGAGCGCCCCAGGAGCTGCCCCGCGCCCCATCACCGCGCACAGGCTGGGTGCCCCGCCACGTCCCG
>VZTU01006396.1:114306-126658 GCA_013400835.1 Zapornia atra | reverse complement strand
CACAGCCTTCTCTTCTCCAGGCTGACCCAGCCCAGCTCCCTCAGCCTCTCTCCATAGGGGAGCTGCTCCAGCCCTCTGAGCATCCTCGTGGCTCCTCTGACCCCTCTCCAACAGCCCCACATCACTCTTGTCCTGGGGCCCAGCTCTGGACACAGGACTCCAGCTGGGGCCTCACAGGGCAGAGCAGAGAGGGACAATCAATGGTGGGAAGTACGGAATTCCCTGACTCCTCAGAGGTAACTTTGGTTTTGATCTTTGTTTGAGGGGGGAAGACAGAAATATGCATTTGGAGGGGTTTTTTCCCCCTCTTTTCTTCTTTTTTTCTCCCCTCCCCCCCCTTATCTGTTGTGCTTTTTTCCATCAGAAACAACAATCAGCACCACATGGCTGACTGGATCTTTGCAAACCAGCTTTGGGAATCTTTTTTTTCCTGCAGGATAAAAGAGAAAATAGGTTAAATTGGGTTTATTTTTTCCACATGTTACAATTATATTATATTTCAGCATTCTCTTCTCATTTTTTTCCTTATCCTTAATGACTCCCACTTTAGGCATCAGGTGAGAATTCCATGTGTCCATTCAAAAAGATATACTTGGCTTTACTCTTCCAAATTACTAAAGAAACCTTCCACCTATGAGCTAAGCTTTAAAACCTATGGAAAATAAGTGCCCACAATGACTTTTAAAATGATTTTTTCTTTAATCTCATGATTTTTAAAGCAGTCTTAGGAGTTTGAAAGATTTGATTCACGCTTTTAAAATGCTATAAACTGAAATAACATTCACAATGCTTTAACCATCCTGTCTTCAACTCTTGCTTCAGTGTGCCTTTCCATAATGGATGCAGTGATGAGAAGGAATCCAGTTTGTGTTGCTGTTGTGCCCCCCAGTTCTTGGGGACTGAAATGCATTTGATTTAGGGTGGCTAAACAATAATACCAAGTCCAAGGGGCTATGGTGTATCCAGGATTTCTTGACCACATATCCTTTCCCTTTTTTCTGCATGCTTTATGGGAATTTTTTCTACATTTGCCCAGGATTTCTCTGTGTCTGGTAATGCTATCAAGGCCCACAGAGCACTGACTTTGGCTCTGTACCATGTATTCAATGAATATGATACTTTCAGAAAATGTTGGACTTGCTGTGGATTTGTGATAAAGTCTCTGGGGGTTCTCAAGGGTTTTGGATGAAATAACCACACAGCTCTTGCTTTCTGTTCTTTTTCAGAAGCACTGGACAAACAGAGTGTGCAAATTCTCTTCTACCAGTGAATTCCTAAAGATGTGACAGCCTTCACCCTGTGCCTGACTGCTAACTACCTGTCTGGGCTGGGTTTGAGGTGACCTGAGACATCCATGCACGTTTTCCAGCACACAGATTGACAACAACAACAACAACGTGATGCATCGATTTCAGTGAGATCTTCCCTCCTCCTCATTCCCAGGTCACAGAAAACTCATCTGGGCTTGAGGATTGGTGATTGCATATGTACAGCTAGATTAAAATGTTCAGATTTTATGATTAAGGGGATAAAGTTTTACCAAGACTCCATTTTTTTCAGTACTTGGGACTCTCTCCTCCTCTCTGAGTGCAAACCCATTCTGTTTCAAACACCCATTCTCAGTCCTGTGTGCTTGATCCTAGCTTTACATCTGCCTCCTTCCAGAACTGTACAGCCCCTCTGACTGTAGGGAGACAGACTCTCCCTCCCAAACAGCTCTTTGATGAAGGCCAGAAAACCAAATCCAGATGCCTGTTTGGAAAATTCCTACATAGCTACAGGACAGGCAAGGGTGAGACTGAGGGGGCCTCTGTGTGTCCCTGGGCTGTGTGGTTTCTCCTGCTCTGGTTTAAGTTGTATCCCATGGCCACCAGCCTTACACCATGCAATGTTTCAGCCCATTTCAGGCCAGGCTCAGCAGGGTACCTAATCAGTGGGAGGGCCTTGCTCCTCAGTGACAGGTTTCATTCGGTGGCTCTGAATGACTCTTCCAGTTTCTAATATAATCAATTTTATTAATGACTTTAAAGTCTAGATGTGAGATTTGGAGCTGACCCTGGGCACTGGCTGGGAGCTGGTGGTGGATGTGGTGTGCTCACAGCAGGAAGGAGCACGTTGTGGCTGCCAGGTCCTTACCACAGGTTTCACCTTCTGACACAGTAAGCTGCATAACCCAGGTGAGCAAGGGCAGATCCAGCCACTCCTCTCACCTCTTCCCCATTGCATCAGGACACAGCTGTGGCCTTTATGGCAACCTGCTTATGGCTCCCTGTGCCATTTGCCATCTAAAACCTTCTTTCTTAGCTCCCAGACACTAGTGTTACCCCATGTATGTTCATTCTCTGCTCTCATTCTTTCCTCATTCCTTTTCCTAAAACAAGCCCCTAGTTTTTCTCCTGGTCAGGTCAACACTTGGCTGGGGTCAGAGCCAGGACTGGGTTTCAGAGGGAAGGGAGGTGTAGTTAATAATTCACAAACACGGCCCCTTCCTGGCACAGGGCAGTTACTGATTGGCTAGCAGGCTGCAGGGCTCTGCTGAGGGTGACGTGGGGTGATGCCTTCCAAAGCAAGGACTGATCACTTTGACATGCACACAACAAGGGGGTGGTTGTGAGAGAGGGCCTGCATCCATGCTGGTGCTGGGTGTCACAGGCTGACACAAGAACAATTAGCTCTGGGCTGAATGTTCTCAGCATGGTGCTGGTGTGGGGTCCCTCTCTGCACTGTTCATGCCTCTTGGCTCTTTTGAGGATGTGGCAGGGAATAATAGGTTGGGTTTAGATAAATGTTTTAACCCTGGGGTGACTATATGCATGAGGAAGTTGCTAAGGACATGCATGTAGGGTCCCACTGGATCAGGCACATGCCTGCTGAGCTCAGTACTCTCTTGGGATGGGCCATAGCAAATGCTGTAGGAATTATGTAGAAGGTGGCCAGTGTAACAGCATCACTACCCCAGGATATTCTCCCACCTTCAGAGATTCCTGTCTCAGAGAATTCCTGAACCACCAGCCTGTGTTTTCTCAACCCAAACTATCATCTGGCCACAGGTTTTGCTTGTCTGTTTTATCCTCCCCCATTCCCTGCAAGTAGCTCAAAGCCTTTCCAAGGTCTGTGAAGGTGATAGAGTCTTCTCCTAGTTTTTGGGGTCCTGTATTTTTACAGCAACGTAAATTTTGGTGTTGGAAAGGAATTCCTTCCAAATACCCCTGACAAGGATATTCATATATTTTGGTTTTGTTTTAATCTTCTTTTGCAACACAGGGTGCAGTTCATTTGGGATCATCTGACCTGATCTAATCGCTCTCCTCTAGAAGACAGGCATGACACTCTGCCTAGGGCAGCTTGCTGTGGACTTTTGTGGGGTGTCCTACTGCACTACCTGACCTTTGGACATTGCAAAACACACTCTCAGCTCTGCAGAGGCTGGAGAGGGACAAGGTTCCTGGCATCAGGTAAAACAGCACCTTCATTAGCCTTTTGGAGGGGGGAAGGGGAGGCAAAACAAGGATTTTATTCTTCTCTGCAGATTGGGAAGGGAATGGCAGGTAAGGAAAACTGTAGGATGAAGCCTGGCTAGAAAATGTGAGGAAACCCAGTATTTTCCTGGGCTGTGTGATGAGGTTTTTAGTTGGTTTAGTGCTGGCTGTGGTTTCCAACTGCCCAAACTAGCTTATCTGGCCATTCAGGTCTGGATGTCACTAATGGGCTGCTTGTCAGTAGTTCATAGCTGCATGAGCAGACAGCCCTGTGTCCTTTTCTGCCCCAGTGTATTGATGTGAACTAAATGAATCCTGCAAATCAATAGAGGACAGCCAGAATGGAATGCTCTGCTTCGTTAGCTAGGTTGAAAATTGGAAACCATTGCAGGTCTCTCTGTAGACCCATCCCTGTCCCCCTGCCCAGGGCACAGAAGGGTGACCCTGGAGCAGTGGGTATGTACACAACAGTTTTCCATTTCCTGGGCAAGTTGAATATCAACAAGCCCTGCCTGGAAATGGAGACAAACACTGCTCTGCACCAGGGCAGTGGGGGTAGGGCCCTGCAAAGGAGCTGGTTGTACACCCAGCTACCTTGGATGCACAGGGCTGAGACACTGCAGATCTTGTCACAAACATCAGCTTTGATGGCAGGGCAAGGTGCTGTCACAAATCCACCTACATTTTATCTCCAGTGCTGCACAAAACAAATGGAGGAACAATCTGGGGAGAATGCAGAGCAAGTGGAAATACTTAATCCACTATCTGAGGCCAAACCTCCATGGGGGGACATGGATTCTCCATGAGGCTTTTGGGAATGTTTGCTGAGTGCCAAGAAATATCTTTCATTTAGAGCTGAAAGCCATCCAGCTAGACAGGGTTGAATTAATTTTAAAACCTAAACACTCCCTGTTCCAGATGGGCTGGAAATCCTTAAATATGGGAATGATGAGTGCAGGAGACATAGCTAGTTTGGACAAAGGAAGGAATCGTTCCTCTCCTGAACACTGAACATATGCAATAGGTCTCTCTCTAATTATATGGTTATACCCTGTTTGTACCTGGTCCTCCCCCTGTAGGGAGTGTCAAAATAATTGGAAAGGATGTGCCTGAGTTGCCAGATTGGAACCCCAAAAGGCTGGGCTCTCCTTTTGTTTTGCAAGATTTCCTAGGTGACAGTCAGCAGAACTGCACCAGAGTGGATGTACCCAGGAGGTTAACATGTCCTGAGCAAGTTTAGTACCAGCATTCTCTACCTTGATCATTTGACTTTGTAACCTTAATGTGCTGTTAGTGTGGCTTCTCCTAGGTAATCCTTAAATAAGATCCTGTTTTTAATGGCCTTAAATACATTCCCTGGTTTTAATCTTACCTTATTTGCTCTTCCAACTGTTTTAATCCTGCTCCTGCAAGCATGGACTTGGCTACCTGCCCTATACTTCTTGTTCTCTGCAAGTCCACGCTGCAGGGGCTGCTTCCACTCCCTGCTTGCTTCAAATGCTACTTCAGCCCTGCCTCTCACAGGGCACTTCTTCCCTGCTGGTCTGCAGTAACAAACCCCCCTCCATTAGCTGTTTGCCAAAGGTGAAACAGATTCTCCATCAAGTCCACTTATTCTTTTTGTTTTAATTTATTTTACAATTAAGAGGCCTTCTGAGTCACTCCCCTGCTCCCAGTGCCATCCCTGTAGTGTGAATTTGGGGTTGCTGTGCTGACTGGTACCCTTCCATCTCAAATTATGCCAGGCTCTGGTAACTATTGCCTGTATTGGTTAAACTTCTTGGCCCAGGTTCTGTTCATTACCTGGGAGTAAATTGACAATTATGTTTGTGTTCTCCACTACTAGCTGGTTAGTGATTTACATGTAATTGTAATAATTGCTGTGTTATCTTTTTCAGCCCCTGCACTTGTGTGGAGAAAGGGTCTTCACTGGGGCAAGGGTGGTCTTGACCTGTGGGTGTGCTTTATAGTCCTGTAATGAAGACAGTTCAGTTGGGGTTGCCTGGACTTTGGTTTCACTGCTAAACTGGCTCTGAGGGTGTAAATACCTCACTTAAATGTTCTTGGTGTTCCAGGACAGTTAGTTTACAGGTGTTCTTTTAAACAATTCCCTTTGATCCTTGTCTTAGAAACCACCTAGTAACTATCCACACTCACTCTTAATGATGGAGCCCTTGTAGCACAGAGCCATGGTTAACTTTCAAGTTTGATGATATTTATCAGCTGCACTGGCCTCATGGTGCAGCTGTGAATGGCAACAACCTCTCTCCACTGACTTTGGTGTCAACATCAGGAACTGGGTCTCAGGTTGCACACAGAGAGTGTTGCACTCACACCAGTTGCACCCAGACCAGTTGCCTTTTGATGCCAGCATGGTGGGTTTCCAACAGGAATCCCAAATCCCAGCAGGGGCCTGGAGGGAAGGGATGGAACCAGATCCCTCTGAGTGGTGCTGGCACCGTGGGGGCCTTGTGGAGCATCAGCACCAGAGCCAAACAGGGACCTGTGGCTGCAGCAGGGATTGAGCTGCTGAGGGCACTGAGCTTCCAAATTGCTGCTGACACCTGCAGCTGTATCTCTCACTCCTGTTTACTCCTTATCAAGGAATGAACTAGTTACTTCCACCAGTCTGGAGCTGCTCTTTCTCCAAGTATCTTTCCTCCTCAGGAGCTGGGTTCTGTGTTTGCTGAGCCCAACGCTTTGAGCCTCCAACCCTTTTTGGTGCCACCCCCTTGGAGCTGTCAGTTCGACAGAGAACTGAGTCCTCCTGTCTGCTGCCGAGGAGTCACAGACTGCTCCCTCCGCAGGAAACCACGAGGCAGCCAGTTCTTGGAGCCACATCCTCCTGCTCCACTGCCAGAGATTCCAAATGCACCAGGGATCCTGCAACGAGCTGTGATCTGGATCTTTGCCATGGAAAGAGGACCCTGCTGGAGTGTTCCAGGCAGCCTGCAGAGCCAGCTGCTGGAGGAGGGGAAGGATACCTGTGCTGACATGGCTTTGCTTATTTTCCCTTGCTCCCAGGGCATCTCTTCCAGCTGGGTTTGAGCAGTGGCAGAGGGGGCTCAGACAAGAGCACTCTGCCTCTGCATGCACAGTGATTGAGGCTCACAACTGCAGGGGAATGCAGAGACTCCTGGAAGGTTCTGGAGGCTGAGGGAGCTGGGCTGGGCCAGCCTGGAGAAGAGAAGGCTGTGGGGGGACCTCACTGCAGCCTGCCAGTCCCTGAAGGGAGCAGAGACACAGGAGGGGAATCAGCTTGTTAAAGGGCAGAGACTGGCAGGACAAGGGGGATGGAGTGAAGCTGGAGGAGGGAAGGGTGAGATTAGATACTAGGGGGAAGTTTTTTACAGAGACAGTGGTGAGGGGCTGGAACAGGCTGCCCAGAGAGGGGGTGGGTGCCCCATCCCTGGGGATGTTCAAGGCCAGGTTGGCTGGGGCCCTGGGCAACCTTGTGTAGCTCCAGGCCTGGAGGTTGGTGGCCCTGCCTGTGGCAGGGGGATGGAGCTCTGTGATCCCTGTGGTCCCTTCCAACCCATGCCAGTCTGGGATTCTATGATTCTCCCCCACAACCTGTTACCACCTGGAGAGCTCTCCAATTCAGACACAAAACAATCAAAGAGCTGAACTGCAGCAGCCCCCAGGTTGGGCTGTGCCCATCCAGACTCCGTTTTAGGAAAGATGCAAGAAACAATTCTTCCAAAGACCTTCCAGCTTCCCCTGCTCAGGAGATGTGTTCTCTTTGTGACCCAGGAACCTGCTCACTCTTCCTCAGAAACACACTCCTGCCAAGACAGCTTTGGCTTCTCACACTCACCCCAGGGTGCAACCCCACAGTTGAGTGGCTCTCATCTGGACTGCTAGGCTACCTCCCACCCTGCTCCCCAACCCTCACTGACACAAGGTCCCAAGTGGTGCTTTAAGAACCTGGCTGACTCACAGCTCAGCAGTATTTATGCTGAAACACCTAACAGAAATTCTTTGTTAAAAGGAGCACAGAGGTGGCTTTTCCCAAAGCCCTTTTTTCCCTTTCAATTTTATGGCAAGTTCCACTCATCTGCTGTGGTTGCTTTCTCTGTTCCCCCAGCAGCTGGAAAATACTGGGCAGATTTAGGTGAAATACCAGGTGGTTTAGTGTTCCTTTGATTCTGGGGGTTAGTCTTTACTAACCTGACTTTGTGGGAGACAGGGAAGCATTTCCTTGTACCATTTGTTGAAGGACCAGGAAGCTATTTCCTCTCCATTGTTTTCCTTCTTCCTACATTGTTTTTTGGTTCCTGCCAGGCAGTGTTATGTCACACATGTAAAATGACCTTCACAGAATATTTACAATACATTTCAGATATTCACCTTCTACCAGACACCCACAAGCTGCAGCAACTGCCCACGCTGACAGAGCAGCACTGGTGGTTTAGGGCAATAAGCTAGGCATGATACACAGGAGGTGATGCCAGAAATACCTCTCCTAGAAATACTCAACCCTTGTTTTTATCAATCCACAGCTCTTTCCTGAGCTTTGATGAGCTCCTTGTCTCCATTCCTGGTGGCAGCAGGCTCCACAGACACACTGAGCTGCAGGTATGGCACCATTTGTACCTTAAGCCCTCCTGGGGAGCTGCTACATGGGGACCAGGCAAATGGCAGAGCTCTAGAGCAGGGAGGCAAACAGCAAAGTCCTCCTCTAAGATACTGCTCCACGTTGTCCTAACTCTCTGCTGAAGTTTTCTTCTGTTAAGCAGTCACTGAGAGACCTTGGCTGTCTCCAGGCCCACAAACCAAGGCCTTTCTGCTTAGTTGGAGCTGGAGAACAAGGGAGTGCCAGCCCCTGCTCCAAGCACCACTCACCCACCTCAGTGAAAGGCACTTAACGTAGGGAAGAGTGTGAATGTGACCTCTTGGCAAGGGATGACTTGTGGCAGTTACCCAAGGCAGCTCAGCTGATCTCACAGCCTCCTGCTGCCAAAAATGGGAAGACCTTCATCTTGCCCTCACCTCCCAATTATCACATGCAGGCTGCAGAGCAAAAACTCCCATGGTTCAACCCAGCAGTCCCAGAAAAGCAGCTTTAGACTGAGGGAGCAAATTGAAAGGTCTCAGCACAGGGTTCAGCACCTGGCTTGAGGGGGTGTTTGGGTGGGAAGGGAGCAGGGAGGTGGAGTTACACAAGTGTCAGCAGCCTAAGCCCACACTGTGGTTTTGGGGCTTTGAACCAGTCTCAATACCCAAGTCAGAGTGGAGCAGGATTTGTTTTACCCACCTTAAATATACATTTAGATTTATGGTATATAAACACCTAACCAGTACAAACAGGCATGCCTTGAATTCAGACTGGGACTCTCCACCCAAAACCTTGTGTAGCTCCAGGCCTGGAGGTTGGTGGCCCTGCCTGTGGCAGGGGGGTTGGGGCTCTGTGATCCCTGGGGTCCCTCCCAACCCAGCCCAGTCTGGGATTCTATGAAAAGCAGGACTGAGGCACAGCCCCAAGGGCCAGAGGTTTTGTGTCCTGCTGTGCACACACAGTCCTCACCCACCCCACTGGTGAGATCAGCGGTGCAAGGAGCAGGCTCCATAGAATTCCCTCTTGTCAGTGCTACAGCTTAACACAGAATGGGTCCTCCAAATAAAGTTATAGAGAAGAATCCATTTTCTAATTGCTTTAGAAGTTCTCTCCATGTGGAAAGAAGAGCTTCTGCTCCACCTTGCTGATGATAGATAGGCTGCAAGATGAGTGTTAACAGGTCTTGGGTAAGCACTTCCCTTACCTGAAGCTTGGCTCATCTATCCTTTTCCTAGAAGTTCCTGCAGGCAACTGGATAGGTTTTTTAAATACAAAGCAGTGAAAAGATGATGTTTATTTGTGAGACTATCCAAAATGTGTATTGCCTCTCATTAACAGCACTTCATCACATGTTCCCAAACCTGCTGCTGCTCTCTGCTGCACAGACACAGAGAACCTTCCCCAAACAGCTCTGCTGACTGCAGACATTCTTCCTCCAAAGCTCTATCCACATCACAGTGGGACTGCTGGGGCTCAAATTTCAACAAGTGATGCAGCCTTTTCCTTCTGTGTTGTCCTGTCCTATCCCCCTTACCCCCCAATTTTCATGTCACAAATTAGCCCAGGCGATGGGCTCCTGAGCAGCAGCAGCTCCTGCATGGCTGCCTCTTCATCAGTCCTGTGCTGCTTGGTCCCCAAGGCTGCAGGAAGCCCAGATCTCATGGTCCAAAAGCTTCTTCCTGTGAATTCCTAACTAACTGGGTACTTCCTAGTGTTTCCACCACCTGTGTGATCCTGCTTCCTATTTAAGAGTCATGGGGAACCAAACCTGGGTGTATCTGTGCAGCCCATCTCTCCCCTCAGGCTGAAGGCAGGAGGAGCTTTCCTTACAACTTGCCAGCATGGAGCCACATCACACTGGATTAAGATCACTGCAGTGCTGATGTGAAGAAGGCCTTTGACCAGAGGCCTCCCATCTCTCTAAGCAGCATTCTACTGACTGGGAAAAGCTGCTGCCACCACCTCAGCGCTGTCCCAGTGCCACCCACTGACTCCTCCTCAGTGCCAGGAACCCACATGTACAATTTCTTTGAGCAGTGTCATTTACTGGGCAGAATTTGAGCTGTTATCCCCAAGCCTGTTCTGTGCAGTGGTCTTCAAAATGAAAGCATCCTGCAGGACATGTTACAATTGGGTAACACAGATTACAATCTACTTATAACTGGGCAAAACACATTCCCTAATAGAAAACAGTCCAACTGAAAGTGTGAAATTGAAGTGCCATGGTCCCACTATCTCTCTGTGCCTGTGTAGAACCCAAATGAAGCTCTTCTCCTCTCCTAGGTACTCATCCCCAGTGAACCTGTCCAGTTACTACTGGGCTTTGGGCTACACAAGAAGGGCAGGGGGAGAGTTCTATGTCAACTGTGCGTGTGACACATTTAGCAAGGACTCAGCACAAGCCTCACCTCCCACCCAAGGGAGAGCCTTACTCACCAGACTGGGGAGTTATGGCTCTCTCCCTCCCATTCCTGCCTGCCCACAGCAGTTTCCAACAGTGCAGCCCCAGAACAGCCAACATCTTGGTTGTCCTACTCCCATGTTACAGCACAGTCTCCAAATCTTCAAAGTGCAGGTGCTCAAGCACTGGAAGCAGGAGGGACTGGATTCTCCCTCCTTGATGCCAGGATTCCTTTCTGGAAAATCCACCTGAGGCTCTGCCTGCCTTACAGACACACAGTCTGTATACAGTGGCACATAGTCCTACAGGTTACAGTTGTTAAGCAGGATGTTTCAGAGAGCCTAAGTGTTAAGAGTTTGGGGCAGGGCACATTTCTTCTGAAAAGCCACAGAAGATACAGCCTTAATTCCTGCCAGCAAAACTGTTACAGCAGAGGAGAGAACAAAAGGTCTCTCCCCCAGCCTCAGGGCAGCAATGCTGTTAATGCCCAAGCATAATCGATCTTGATTCTGGTGGCAAATACAACTTCATCACCCCAGCACAGTGACAGCAGTGCCCTTACAGATGCATTGGTACCACATGTTTATTAGCACAGCATACCCATACACCTCCTGCAGCAAGGCACGTCCTGTTCCCACCACATCACTGCTGAATTATTCATACAGGGGTCTGCAAACAGTGAAAGCAAACTGGACCACAATTACCATAAGATAAATACAGTGAGAACCACAGCTGCTGCAGCCTCCTTCAGTTTTCAGTCAGCTTTGTGCCCATCTTTGAAAAGGCAGAGCCCAAACATCCCAGCACTGCTCCTACCAGCTGCTTTCACAAGAGAAATTCCTTCCCAGCCTCTCTTGTTTAATACATACACACACACTGTTTTCACATTCTTCAGCACTGAGACACAGTCACCAGACACTGCTTGTCCAATGATTCAAATCCTTCTCAGGTTGGAATCTCTTCATTCCTGCTGCCTGGAAATATTATGGTCTTGCACATTTTCTTTATTTGCCATTCCTTCAGCGTATGTTGGCTGCAAACTCTACCTGTATCTTATTTCCAAGTACTCAGTTAATGAAACTGCATACAATGTTAAGTCAAAATGCCTTACAGACACACCTTAGGTGGCACACAGTCTTACAGGTTACAGCTGTTAAGTAGGATGAGGTTTCAGAGTGTTAAGAGTTTGGGGCAGGGCACATTTCTTCTGAAAAGCCACAGAAGATACAGCCTTAATTCCTGTAACTGCTTTTTGGGTGTAGTTCAGACAATTCAAGCTGCCAGGATGATTCAGTGCAGCAGTCCAGTCCCCCCCTTGCCCTTGTGCCAGCACCCACATTTACAATGGCTGTGGGACAAACTGACCAGCCTGAAAAGCAGCGGCCACACAAGGGAGAAGTGACAGAGAGCAGCCAGGAAGGCCTGGGGCCACCATGAACAACAGCAGCAGATCCAGCTGTCTGGCAAACTCAGGGTGAGCTGTCCCTGCGGGTCACAGGGACCCCACCAGCGCTGTCCTTCCCTCAGGGTCCAGGTGAGGAGCTGGCTGTGCCGGTGCTGCACTTGGTGCCGGTCAGTGTGTGAATCCGGGCTGGGGGTGACCAGGGGGGCCACGGCCAGTCCAGCCGTGGGGCAGCCAGGCCACAGGCTGCCATCAGCAAGGCTGCAGGGTGGCCAAGCGCAGGGCTTGGCCCTGTCACTGCCAGGCAGCAGGGCAGGCAAGCTGCGGGGCAGGCGGGGTTCCTGTGGCCAGGCCCAGCTCCCCGAGCAGGGGCCAGCGCCACCGCCCCCGTCCCCAGCCCCGGTGTCACTCGTGGGCCACGCGCTCCAGCGCCACGTAGAAGCTGTCCTTGTCGTCGAGGCAGTGCCAGCCGATGGGACCCGCCTCGCAGTCGGCGCACACCAGGAACTTGA
>VZTU01006396.1:89296-114090 GCA_013400835.1 Zapornia atra | reverse complement strand
AAGAGGAGAGGGAGGAAGCGCCGCCGCCGGCTCCATCTCAGCGCAGGCCGCCGCCATGACCGCGCAGGCGCGCTGCGAGCCGCCACCGCCCGGGGGCGGGCCCAGGGAAGCGGCGTCAGGCAGCGCTCTGCGCCTGCGCAGTGTGGCGGTGGCATGGAGGCTAGGCGTGGGTTCGAGTCCCGGTGCCGCCAGTCAGGGGAACCGGGGGCGCCGGGAGCCCGTGGGAGCCGCCGTGCTGGGCAGCGGCGAAGGTTAAAGGGCTCCTGGGGCCCGAGGAAGCACCCGTCGCCAGCCCCCCGAGGCGCTCCGGAGCTCCCTTGGTAGCGAGCGGTTGGCATCGCCGGTCTGTGCGCCGCCGGCGGGGCCCGTGGGGCGCGGGGCTCCGGGGGGCTTCGCTTTCAGAGGGGCCGGAGCCGCGCAAGGAGTTGTCTCCCCGCGCAGGATTTGGCGCAGCGGCGGCACCGGCGCTGCCGAGGGCCCGGGCTGCGCCCCGTTCCTGCTGGCTGTTCTGAGCTAAACATCTTCCCGGAGGAGCCGGAGCGCAGCCGGGCCGGGAGAAGCAGCCGGTGGAGCTGGGAGTCGGGCCCTGGGTCCCCAGCGGCTGTTGGGTCTGTGCATCCCCGGGGCTCGTGCTGATCACACAGTCCCCAGGTTGGAAAAGCCCTTTGAGACCATCAAGTCCAACCATCCCAATCCTGTGCTGACCCAGATCCCTCAGTACCTCATCTCCCCTCTGTTAAACACCCCCAGGGGTGGGGACTCAGCCCCTCCCTGGGCAGCCTGTGCCAGGCCCTGACAACTCTTGCAGGGAAGAACTTCTTCCAAACATCTCATCTGAACCTGATCTTGGGACCCGCTGCTAGTGACCTGCTGCTAGTGCCTGAAGCAGGCCTGTTCACTGCAGCTGCTGCCTCTTCAGAGGCCAAACACATCCTAGAAACTGCCCCCAATTCTTGCTCTTTTTCACACCATTTACTGTAAATATTCACCGTGTTCCTGCTGCCTGGCAGTGCCTGGACTAGCTGCACCCACAAGCTCTCAGCCAGAAATGGGAACTGATGTTCAAGGTACTAAATAAACGTACAGGATTTCATCAGCAGTCCAACTGCTCACCTCAGACTCCAGCCCGGGCAGGCACGGTTTGAAGGAGGCATTGTCAGCCTCAGCTCTGCTCCTTCTCCCAGCCTGTGAGGCTGGTGTGGCTGATGGGCACAAACCCCATGGTCCTGTGAAGTGGGTCAGAGTTTGTGAAGCAAAGACCCCTTGAGCTGTCCTGGGTGGGTGCTGGGGAGTCAGAGGGGAGCTTGTGGAGTGAGGGGATGCAGTGATGCTGTGGGAAGCTCAGCTACAGCCACCACAAGCAGCCCTGGGACGCTCGCTGCTCAAAAGCCAGTTACAAACCAACCCAGAAAGGGCTTAATTTGGTGAAAGAGGCAAAGGATTTGGCTGGCAGCTGAGCAGGAGTCCCCTCTCTGGGGGCACAAAGCAGCTGCTGGAGGGTTTTTTCTCCTCCCTGTGGTTCCCAGAGGCGCTGTGACCATTGCTGATGGGCTCGGCCTTGCTCAGCAGCGACTGCGGCCTGGAGCCGGCTGGTGTTTGCTCTGTGGGGCTGCAGAGAGCTTCTGGCTGCTCCTTGCAGCAGCCACCCCTGCAGCCCCCCTGCTCCACCAGAACCCTGCCACTCAAAACTACAACACACAGGCAAGCAAATCTTGCCACAAACCCAGCCCCGGTGAGCGAGGCCTGACAAGGTTTTTGTGCTGTGAATCTCAGCAGCTGGAGCAGCTGGTTTTCACCCCGAAGCTGCAGGGCAGAGGCACAGCTGAAGGTGGCTGCCTGGCCTGGCTGGTACATAACCCCCCCCCCAGCAGTCAGACAAACATCTTCAGGATAGAAAACAGAAGCCGAATTCCCACTGGCTCAGGAAATATTTTATTCTTTATATTTTCATTAAAAAATAAACATAGGAAACGAAACCACAGAACACTTGTGTGATAGAAACAAACGCAGAAGGTCAGAGCATCGGCTGAAAGTGCATAATTAAGTCATGCTACCACGTCCCTGATCCCACCCTGTCCCCCAAGCAAGGAGTCAGCAGGAAGCTCAACGAGCAGCGCTACACAGAGCCCAGGCACGGCGGGGGGCCAAGCTGATGGCAGGGGAGAGCCCGTGCTCCCAGAAACACAGCAAGGCAGGAGACATGCTGAGGAGAGAGTGCTCTAGTGAGCCCGCGATGAAGCTCTCACTTGGGGCCCGTGGGGCAGGCGGAGGATAGGATAGCTAGTGTAAGAGGGGGTGGAGAGGCAGGGGAATAAACAGCTGAGAACAAAGGGCAAAACAGAAGCTGGGATGTCTCTCCAGAACTGGGATGTCTCTCCCAAACTGGGATGTCACTCCAGAACTGGGATGTCACTCCAGAACGGCCCTGGAAGCGGAAAAGTCTGAGAGAAAAGAAAAACCACAATGAACTTGACTGAAAGGCTGACTGATGTGGGTGCACCAGACAGAAGGCTGTCCAGGGACGAACCCCAGTCACTCACCAGTACAATCTATGTGGACAGGAGCAATTGTATCTCTGCTTCCAGGGCCTCAGCCTCTGCAAGGTGACCTCCCCACAGGGGTGGGAGCACAGGCACTGCTGCATCACAGCAAGGCTCCCGCTGCCAGAAAACACAGCGCTTTGCAGCTGGGTCTGTCAAGCTTTTTGAGGGAAATAAGATGTGACAAACCTTGCTGAGGCCCTGGTTAGAGCACAAATGCTGCAGACCTGCTTCTATACAGGGCAACGAGCTTTTCTCCCTGCAGCCTCAGGCTTTTGGGTCTCAGTAGTTGACAGCTTTAATCCGTGACTCCTTTTGCGTGCAGACCTGTGAGGAACCTGCAGATGCAGCTACAGTGCAGGACCCCCTTACACATGCTCACTCAGTTTGGCTCTGCACTGACCTGTGCTTGAGGAGCATGTTTAAACATTCAGTATGTACAAGATGATTTGAAGCTGGAACATAAGAGCAGCTGGATTCACCCTCACACATCGACACGGCTGAGAACAACCAGAGGACTTGTGTGGCCCTGCAGTGGCCGAAGAGACCACCCAGGTGTATGTAGATGTCCTTGGAAGCATTCACCAGGCTGACTGACATCAAGACTGGGGTATCTCTGCTCTGCCAATAGACTGAGCCACAGGAACAGCAGAGAATGTAGCTTCTCCTGACCCACTGCACCACATTCCTCCAGCTTCACTCAGAGCCCCCGATTTCAAATGACTGCTGAGATAACACGTTTATGCACATGCTCTATCAAAAGCAGCACAGAAAGCTGCTGTTCTGGTGCCTATTTCCACAGCATCCACAGCTCTCAAGAACAGTCACTGCAAATCACTTGGGACTCTTCCTCCAGCCGAGATGGTTTAGGATGTTTCTCACTGTACCTTCCCCCAGATCACTTCTCCCGAAGGACACAGACTCCGGCGTCGCAGCGCTGCATCCCCAGGGAGGTCACCACTTCCCAGCTGTCAATGATGGGATCGTAGCACTCAATGCTGCTCAGCAGTGAGTTGCCATCATATCTGCAAGGACAGAAAGTTACAGGTGAGGGGTGCTGCCAAAGGAAGAGGTTGAGGGGTTCAGAGCCCTTCCTTGGGAGGTTGCACAGCAGGAATGGCCCGGAATAAAACTACTGTATCAGGCTCCCTTTTGCTGCTTTCCTGCCTGGGTCATGATGCTGCCTTGTTGGGCTGGGCACAGGGTCTCTCTGGACTGCCTCCTCCCACAGACTCTGAAACATAAACATGAGGAGAGGCCACCTGAACCAGGTTTGCTCACTCATCCCAGCAAACAGGCGTGCAGGGCATCTCCCTCTCCATCCCATTTGGGTCCAGTCCTGTTTAATATCTTCATTGACAACCTTGATGAGGGAATAGTATCCACCCTCAGCAAGTACCTGATGATACAAAGCTGGGAGGGGTGGCTGACAGGCAGGACACTGCGCTGCCATCCAGAGAGACGTGGCCAGGCTGGAGAGCTGGGCAGGGAGAGACCAGATGGGGTTCAACAAAAGCAAGTGGAGAGTCTGGCACCTGGGGAGGAATAACTGCTGGAA
This sequence comes from Zapornia atra, assembly GCA_013400835.1. NCBI lineage: Eukaryota > Metazoa > Chordata > Aves > Gruiformes > Rallidae > Zapornia > Zapornia atra. The sequence continues at coordinate 109,992 of VZTU01006396.1, read as the reverse complement.
TCAGGACAGGCTGGGGGTGACCTGCTGGAGAGGAGCTCTGTGGAGAAGGACCTGGGGGTCCTGGTGGGGGACAGGGTGGCCATGAGCCAGCAGTGTGTCCTGGGGCTGAGAGAGACAATGGGATCCTGGGGGGCATCAGGAGGAGTGTGGGCAGCAGGTCACAGGAGGGGATCCTCCCCCTCTGCTCTGCCCTGGGCAGGCCCCAGCTGGAGTGTTGTGTCCAGAGCTGGGCTCCCTGGGATAAAAAAGACAGGGATCTCCTGGAGAGAGTCCAGAGGAGCTACAGAGATGATGAAGGGCCTGGAGCATCTCCCCTGTGAGGAAAGGCTGGGTGAGCTGGGGCTGTTCAGCCTGGAGAGAAGAAGACTCAGGGGGGACCTTATTAATGTCTATCAATATCTGAAGGATGGGATGCAGGGGGAATGGCCAGCCCCTTCTCAGTGTCTGTGGGGACAGGACAAGGGGCAATGGCTGCAAGTCAGAGCAGAGGAAGTTCCACAGCAACCTGGGGCAGAACTTTTCCCCAGTGAGGGTGAGGGAGCCCTGGGCCAGGCTGCCCAGGGGGTGTGGAGTCTCCATCTCTGGAGAGATTCCAGCCCCGTCTGGACGCCGCCCTGTGCAATATGAGCTGGGGAGCTGCTTTGGCAGGGGGTTGGACCCCAGGAGCTCTGGGGGTCCCTTCCCACCCCTGGGATCCCACTTACCCAGCGATCGCGTAGAGCCGTCCCCGCAGCACTGTGGCCCCCACGTAGCAGCGGGGGGTCGTCATGCTGGTTACGGTTGTCCAGGAGTCCGTGCGGATGTTGTAGGCTTCCACAGAGGAGAGATGGGCTGTCCCATCAAACCCTCCAACCACGTAAATATGGTCATTCAGCAGAGCCACGCCAGCCCCTGGAGAGAGAGAGAAGTGGCACGGTGACACCCATGAGCGACACCAGCAGCACTGAGCAGGGGCTTGAGGCTGAACCCTTGTTCCCCCTCTGCAGGGGACATTTTCTTCTGCTTGTACTTCCCACAATAGAGCTGTCATAACCCAGCAGCTCCTGTTGTCACTGTCTCCAGTAGGATAGAGGAAATCCTGTAACTCTTCTGAATGCTGTAACACAGCAGCGAGGGCAGCAGACCAGCATGAGATGTTCCCCTTGGCTGACAGACAACCTGTCCCCTGAACAGACCACGCTCTGCTGGCAGGTTGGGACTCTGTCACCACAATGACAGGTTTCTCTGGTGTTTCTGGCTCCCTGGTGTCACCCAGCCCTTGGCTGCTGCAAGGAGAACGATGCTGCTCCATGGGAAGCTGGAGGAGGGATTTCTTTGGCATCACTCCTCTGGGAGGCAGGGAAGTGAAGGCTGGTGTGCACTGCAGGGCCACAGAGGGGTAACTGGCTGAAGCATCTGTCTGAACAGCTGTTCTCACCTGCCCCAGTCAAAGCAATTGCTCATGCAGCTGGCCCAACAGGGAACTGAGGACAAGAGAAACTAAACCTCTGCTGTTCTCTGCTCCACATCTGCAGCTGCCTTCAGGTAAAGCACCAAAGGATGCAGAGACAACAGTGCCCATAGTGACCCGAGCTGCTTTTCCCAACAGCTGCTGCTGTTTCGAGCTGCATCTCGAGAGCAGAGGAAACCCTGTCAGGCTGTTACCATCAGCATGTTGTGCTGGTGAATATCCCAGAGGAAACAAGGCTGTTACCCTGCAGCTCCTGGGCAGGGACAACCTGTTTCTTCTGCAAACGGCGTCTAAGGGACTTTCTGCTCCACTCCACTTTCTGCCTGTTGCACTAAACGCAACCTCTCTTGTACTCTGTGTCCCTGCTGAGAGCACCAAACAGCTGGGGGTGACCAGGATGCCCTGACAGCCCCCTGATAGCTTCACTGAGGAGGATTTTGGCTGAGGGGAGGGACCAGACCAAGGCTGTACCAGGCAAAGCGATACGGCTCCAGTTTCTGAGGGGTGGCCTGCCTCTGGAATCTGAAGAGGTGAAGGGAAAGAAGGAGAAGACAATCTCTGTGAATAAAGACAAGAGTACTTTTAGTCCTGGTTGCTCTTGGGAAGCAAAGACCAGCAAGCAGATTGCTCCAGAAAGGGTGTCAAAGCCTTGGGGCAAAGAAATCTTACAGGGCCTGAGGTCACCAGGGTGGATGGACTGGGACAGACATCAGGATGGATGTTGCAAGTACAACTGGTATCTAAGCTACTAGTAGTTTGGGGTGCCACAGAATGGCAGCACAAAAACCTGGACCAAAAAAATGTTGTTGGGCACACCAGCATTTCAGATCTCAGAGCTCTAGGTCACAGCACTGAGGAAGGAACCTGGCTGAGCCAGGGCTGGGGCCAAGAGCCTCACAACGTTCCTGCTCACTTGTGGCAGGCAGGAGCCCGCTCTGCAAGCAGAGGCACTGCTACCAAAAGCCTCTGAGTCCTGTGGCAGCTAGCACAGACCCAGGAAATGCTTCTTATAAAAGGCTTTCCCCTTGAACTCTTCACTTTTGGTCTTGCCAGAAGCCACCTTCTCCGGTGTGCACCACAGACCCCTTGGGGAGAGCTGTGTCATCCTTAAGCTTTCCAGAGATCCATGGATAGATTCCTACATGTTGCCTCTGATGCAGGAAAACCCACAGATTTTATCACATGTCTGTATGTGGGGCCTTCCTGGATGTGGAAAACAACCAACTTCTAAATCAAATCCATTCTTGGCACATGGGAAATACTTTCCTACCCACACTTAACAGGAATAGCCCTGTCACAGGAGTAAAGCTTGGGGGTTTGGTGAATGCCTCTGCAGGCACAAGAAAGCTTACATGCTTTTGGAACAGAGACCAGTTTTAATTGAAGAAGCAGCACTTGTCCCTAAACAAGAGCACTGCAGTAGAGAACAACCAGAAACAATACTGCCTGGGCTAACTGCAGAGGGTGTTTATTGAAGGGAGGCAACTTCAAAAGGGTTTTCAAAGGACAGAGAACCATTGAGGACCACCAAGCTGTGAGGGCACTGAGCACCCTGCCCATCCACACGTGGCTGGCAAGGCCATGGATATTGGCCAGTGTAGCTGTGAAGACCTGGGGAAGGTGGCCTGAGGCACAGTGCAAGAGCAGAGGGGCAACACTTGAGCATGCAGGAGCTGCACAAGTGCCACAGGAACTCCTGTGAGAGCCAGGACAGACAGGGACCCTGAAAGCAGGATGTGAATTGTATCTGTTTCCTAGGTACAGCTGCCAAGCAGAAAGCTCAGATAAGGCTGCCCAGCAGGAGAGACAGACTAAGGGTTGTTGGTGGATAATTAATGCTGCTGCACAATGTTTCAAGTCATTAACTCCAGATTGTTGCAGCAGGACACTGTTCTGGCAGTGCTGCTCTCTGCCTGAGTGCTGCCCCAGGGCTCTCCTGCCTCTGCAGTGTCCTGTCCACTGACCACCCCCAGCTTAGTGCTCTGTCCCACTGTCTCACACTGTGGTCTGTGCTTTGACCCTTGCTGGCTTTTCTCCAAGCCATGAGATGTTCCTAGTTATGGAGGTGACACAGGACTTCCTCCCTGTACCATATAACTCCCCTCCTCTCTACGTATCCTGGCATGGGATGGAGACATCAGGCATGTGAACACGAATCGTTTCCTTGGCAAGTTCAGTCAGTGTGTCCTAAACCCTTCCTAAAGCCAAGCCACCCCCTGGGGCCAGTCCAGGGCAGCAGGACAACCCAGCAGCTACTGGTTCCTCAGAGGAGCACAAAACATTCTGACAGTGACACACTGTGGGCTCTTACCTGAGCGCTTAGTGGCCATTGGGGTGACATTTGTCCAGTGTCCAGTGTGGGGATCATACCTCTCTACAGAATTCAGTATGTTGAGTCCATCATAGCCACCTGAAACAAGATACAGGAGCAACCTTGGGGCTGACTTCCATGAAATGTTTTCTGTGTAGAGAGCACGAACAGGCCTGGGTCATCCCACCACAGTGCTGCACTGCAATCAATTCAAGGTGCTGGGGTGGGCAGAACAAAGAGCATCCCTGCAGCCTGCAGTGCCAGACTGGAGCCAGCTCAGAGCAAGCTCTGCCCTGGCACTGCACAGTGCCATGCTGGGAGAGCACTGCTTCTCCAAACCAGTGCCACTGGGTTAGCAGCACACTGCCCAAAGCAGCCTCTCAGCACGCTGATGCCAACGTTGATGCCATCCTGCTGCCTCTCAGCACACTGATGGCTGGTTCACAAGGGGATACCAACAAATCTCCTCATGCAGCTTCCCAAATGTGAGAGGGAAGTACAACCCATAAACCAGTGTCCAGTATCTGTGACTCCCCAGGAAGAGGACTGCAACAGACGTGGGGTACAGTGCTGGCCCTGACTTTTCTGGGGCCCAGGATTCTACCTTGCTCTACAGAACAAGCTAATCGAAGTCTTCAGAGTGATTTGCTCTCTGCCACTCCCAGAGGAGTGCTAGGAAAGGAAATGAGGGCTACAGAGACCTGGTACAACTTTCTGGAGCTCTACAGCCAACACTGCTGCGTGTGGAGCAGATGCACCCTATGTCCTGTGACTACCCGCTTCATCTCTAGGGCTTCTCAGCCACTGCCACCCCCCTGGCAAACCTCAGCTGGCACTGCTCACCCCCCACACTGCAGCTGCCCCTCAGATGTAGGCTGACTGTGTTCCACCTGCTTCTGACAGCCTCTGCTGTCCTTACAGGGCAGCTCCCCCGTGGAGGTAACTGGGAGCACTGGCTGCATTCGCTGAGCTGTGCAGTGCCCAGTGGGGTGAGGTTAAACCTTCTCTTCTAACCCAGACACCACATAACTGGTGGTCCCTGCAGGCAGCATCTGCACTGCTGTATCTGCAGAACATCTGGAGGTCCTAAGGGTACCTACCAAGGCAGTAGATAACTCCATTAGCTACAACGAGCCCGGCTCCTTCCCGTGCTGTCTGCATGTCTCCCAGCATACTCCACTGGTCGATGTTTGGGTCGTAACGTTCCATACTGGTGTGGCGTCTGCTTCCATCAAACCCTCCAGAAACATAGATCATGTCTGCAATGTCAGGCAGAGGTGGGGCTCAGCAGGTCAAGCACTGAGCAAGAAGACCCTCACAGGTGGAGCAAGCCTCCAACATGGACTTACAACACACAGGAACAACCACAGATCTTTGCCCATTTGAAGCTAAGATCAACCCAGGCTCCTCACCCCAGCTCACTACATCAGCCTACTCACAGACCCAACAAACTAAACAAAATCTGGCCCTTAAATCTGCTTCTTGCTGCTGGATGATGGAGAACACCCCCCCCCCCCCCAGTTATTTTTGTCATGCCCTGCCTTGCCCAAACCCCACCTATCACTAGCATCCTGGCAGCACCTCCCCAAAGTTCATGCTTACAAGGTGGTAACCACGCAGATATCAAAAGGAAAGGAGGTTCAAGAGACACTTCTGGACCATCAAGATCAGTCCCTTGTAACAAGGAACCTAATTCTAGCATAGGTTGGGCTTGATGATCTTAAAGGTCTTTCCAACCTTGTGATTGTGTGTAATTCACTTTCACAAATCTATCATCTTCAAAGCAACTGCACTTTCAAGAGACTTCATCTGAATAATGACTCAATCCAAACGAAGAATATTTAACCAATATTAATTATTAAGAAGATATTATAAGCATTAAAGCACAGAGTATCCATTAGAGTAACTGCTATTTTAATGGCTGGAAGTCTTCCTCTCATTTCCACACTGAATTTTTCCTGGCCTGTTTATAACCATTCCTTCTTAGTCAATTCTTACATGGCCCATTTCCTTCTCATGCCAAGTTAGACTCCTGGAGAACAATCACATCCCCTCTTGGTCTTTGCTTTTCTGGTGTCATCAAGCTGAAATGCTCTGCTTTGCTCAGTAGTTTTCTTCTTCCAAGTCTGTCCTAAGAATCCTCCTTCCTTCCTCCTCCTGGAGTTCCTTTCCTCTGATGCCCAGACAGAGCCCGTAGGAACCGAGCGAGGCAGAGCTCCTCTCAGGAGATCATAGAATCACAGAATCATAGGGGTTGGAAGGGACCTCAAGAGATCATCGGGTCCACCCCCCCTGCCAAAGCAGCTCCCTAGGACATATCACTCAGACAGGTGTCCAGACGGGTCTTGAATCTCTCCAGAGAAGGAGACTCCACCACCTCCCTGGGCATCCTATTCCAGTGCTCTGTCACCCTCACTGGGGAAAAGTTCTTCCCCAGGTTGCTGTGGAACTTCCTATGCTCCAGCTTACAGCCATTGCCCCTTGTCCTGTCCCCACAGACCACTGAAAAGGGGCTGGCTGATTCCCCCTGCATCCCCTGCTTAAGATAATTATAGACTTTAATTAGGTCCCCCCTAAGTCTTCTCTTCTCAAGGCTGAAGAGTCCCAACTTACTCAGCCTGTCCTCATAGGGGAGATGCTCCAGGCCCCTAATCATCTTCGTAGCCCTTCTTTGGACTCTCTCCAGGAGATCCCTGTCCTTTTTAAAGATGTGGGCAAGCTTCCTATTTCTCCATCCAAATGGCAAGAAGGCAGAATTTCAGCCTCACCTCCTCCCTGGAGCCACCCCACTCTGCACACAGCAGCTCAGGGCATCTCAGGGCGAGGACCGAGCAGGCTGTACTGCCCTGTCAGTCGGGTGACCAGCACGTACCTCCGAGGGTGGTGGCGCCTGCCAGGCCTCGCCGTACGTTCATGGGAGCCACAGAGTACCAGATCCCATCCTCATCTGAGGTGTAATCCAAGCACTCCACCGAACTGAGGCGGGAGCGCCCGTCGTAGCCCCCGATCACGTAGATCCGGTCGTGCAGGGACACGGTGGCAACGTAGCGCCGCTTACGGGTGATGCTCTACAACAGCAACGAGAACAAACAGGTCAAGGACAGGAAATGCCACCATGCACAGCGACCAACCACTGTTCTTCCTTCATTTGAAGGATACAGCCCTGGCTAACATACTCCCCTGAGTGTGTGCCTTCCTCTCCCTGCCTGTGCTCTGCCTCTGCCATGCTCTCTTCTCGTGCACTAAAATATTTTGCATTCAATGTCATTTCTCTTCCACTGCTGCTGAAGCTTTGATGCATCCTGGGAGTTGGTGTGCCTCCCACTGGCTCCCTGCAGAGACTGCTAATGGGAACATGGGAAGGCTTAGAAGATTTGATGAAAATACCTGAAGCTTTTGGCTTCTGAAAAAGGACCCCAAGTGCTCCTGGGTCTTCTGTGATTAGTGATATTAAAGAAGAGGCAGCTCTCTACCATTTCCCACAGACAGAGGTGATTTTAAATTTAGGTAGACACAGTCCTCAGTGCAGGAATTCTCTCTTCTTTCCTGTCTCCTGTTATGCTCAAAGACAATGGAAGCAGAGAGATCACGCAGCCTGTCTGAAAACAGGGCTGATTATATGATTCCTATTGACATTTCAATTAGCAGCACTAACCTTAAAACTTAACACCCCTTGAATAAGAAACATGATAGCTCTCACTCCCACTGCAATGATGTGGGTCTCTGTAGGCTCATCTGATTGGAAATATGACAGCCACCTCTCATCCAAAGGGTACTGAGCAAATCTGCAAAGGGGAAGGGGTTTTGGCATTTGCTCGTTACAGCTCATCAACTCTCAAGAATGAATGGCAGAAATTCTAAGCAGAGCACAAGGGACAGCCCTTGGAGGGATGTTAAGCAGCTGATGCCACAGGATCAGCGTTTGAGCACAGCCTGTTCAACCCAGTGGTGGTCAAAAACGGTCCCTTACTGGCAAGAAGCTCCACTCCTGAGTCTTGGGGTCGTACTTCTCCACAACATCGATAGGTGACTGCTGGCTGCCAAAGCCACCGATCACAAGCAGGACTTCATTAGCCCCTGGAGCAAAGAGGGAGAACACAGTCAAGTCAAGCCCTTCACAACCAAAGGAATTCCCCTGAGGAATCCTGCAGCCTTCCTCGGTGCAGCAAGTCACCTCTAAATCTGTTTTCATGCCTACTCTGCAGTGACACCTACCCATGGTACTGTCACCTGGCCTCCCTCTGTCCTCAGTGGGGAGGAGGACGGAGAAACTCTTCAGGGTGCATGTCAGGAAGACTAACTCAGGGGTTGGGAGCTGTCTGCTGTTCCTCCTCATGTCAGAGGGACTCTGAGAAGACAAGGTGACTAAGTAAGGTGCTGAAGGTGGCTTGACATCATCTTCTTTGCTATTCTTTGCACGATTTCTTTTTTCAAACCTCCTACCACTCCATGAAAGCTGAAGGAGGACGGCTGCTTCCCTGCAGCCTCCACACAAAACAGGGGCATTGCTTGCAAATGCCATCCAGACCAGACAGCACCTTTGTTAACTGAGCAACAAGCCAGGCTGACTGCAGCCTGAAAATGTCATGAAATGTTTTCAGAGGAATTGTCTCTTAAATCTTATGTATTTTACTTTATTTAATTTCAAAGTTGCCTTCTCTGTCCCTCCTTTTGTCTGAGATTGCCTCTCAGTTTTTCTTAGTTCCTCCCTCAGAGTTAAATAAGACTTGTGACCTGGAGAGTTGTAACTTCCCTTGCAATGATTCCCTCAGCATCAGGTTTCTATCACAGTTTTAAAAACAGATGAACCTCCCTTGAATCCACTGGGCCCCTTCTGCATCAGGGAGTTTTACTGGAGTTTGCAACTGTCCATCTTTTCATTGCAGAAGGACTGAACACTGAGCAACAGAGGTTTAACAAGCCCCTGTCTGCCACAAAGCAGCTGTCAGCCCAGATGAAGAACAATATTAAAAATAACTGGGAAGGACTCAAAAAAGAGCTCCAACAACTTGGAAAGCCTGCTGCATAGTGTGACAGCTAAGAGTGCCATCTTCATCCCATAGAAAGTTAATACACAACCTGATCAGAGTTGTAAGTGACACATGATAAGAGCATTGCTGATAGCAGATGGTGCTGAATCAATTGAAAAAGGTAGGGATGAATCCAGACAGCCCCTAGCAATAGGGTTTTTGCCTGTATAATTAAACAGGAAACCAGTCCTGAGAGGTCTCCTTTATCAGGGGAAGCATTTCAGCTAAGAACAAAATGAAAAACTACTTCTGCAGGTCAGTCCTACTGTTTATGTCACTCTCAGTGCTTACAGCCCTAAGCCAAGCATTTTCCCAGTAATTCAGTGATTGTGCTTGGTGGGAGATACTGAAATAAAGGAAGAAATAATTTACCATTGGACCTGATCTTAAAGGTCTGTTCCAACCTAAATGACACTATGATTTATTTGCCTTAACAAGACTAGGAGGAAAAAACCCAAAAGTACCTCTGAAAGAGGGACCTCACCATCTCCCTCCTTGTGCCTTCCCCTGCAAGATTCCCTGCTGAAAAAGTACCTTCACCATAACACAGCTGCCTCTCATCTCACAGCTCCTTTTGCTTCTGCCACCAGTACCTGTCTTGTTCAGCCTGAAGAGAAGGCTGTGGGGGGACCTCATTGCAGCCTGCCAGTCCCTGAAGGGAGCTTATAAGCAGGAGGGGATTCAACTTTTTAAAAGGATAGACAATAGCAGGACAAGGGGGATGGATTAAAGCTAAAGGAAGGAAGGGGTAGATTAGATATTAGGGGGAAGTTTTTTTCCAGAGAGAGTGGTGAGGGGCTGGAACAGGCTGCCCAGAGAGGGGGTGGGTGCCCCGTCTCTGGGGGTGTTCAAGGCCAGGTTGGATGGGGCCCTGGGCAACCTTTTGTAGCGCCAGGCCTGGAGGTTGGTGGCCCTGCCTGTGGCAGGGGGGTGGAGGTCTGTGATCCTTGGGGTCCCTTCCAACCCAGCCCATTTCTACAATTCTATGATTCTTAGACAGGAAAAAGCTTCCCACAGTTCTTGGACAGCTGCATGAGGAGACAAACATATCTGGAGGCACCAACAACTCAGGAAACTGGTTTTCTGGTTACAGCAGAGGGCTGGGATTAAAGACAACCATCTAGTCCCTGCACTGACACTAAGCAACTGTGCTCTGAATAAAACATACCTCTGCCCTTCCCCTCAGCCCCTTTTCTGCCCCACTGGGGCTGTGGGTTAGCAAGTTACTGCTGGGAAGCACCACAGTGCAATTACAAGGCACTGGACATGATGTGTAACACACCACCTGCCAATGCCCCAGCCAGCTTCTGGGTGTCCTCTCCTTTGCTGCTCACCTAGACGTGCTCTTGTCCTGGGTCCCTGCATCTGACTGCGAAGTTCAGGGCGCAGGTGGAATTTCTTGGCTTCATCCACGAGGTCTCTGCACTGCAGGCTGCACCGTATGAAAGGCTGAGGAAACACATGAGTCACTGGTACATGCAAAGTATTTTAAGATCCCTCCTAACAACTGTCCTAAAGCCAACTCTTGTCAGTTCAGACAGCATTAAAATGACTTGTGAGCAGGCTGTGGCTAGTTTTGCCATGGTGTAAATACTGCATGCAAGCAAAGGCAAAGACATCGAAGGCTGGACTGCAGCTGAAAAGACACAGCTTGGTTCTCATGCAAAGTCTGGCACTGCAGGTTCCACAATGAAAAGAACTATATTGGAAAACCAAGGAAAAGCCCCTTCTGATATGTTTAAACCAACAGAAGTATGTCTGAGAAGGTGGACTGGCAGTGGAACGACATTTGAACTCAAGGACCTGCCCCACATAATCAATTCTCAGCATGCAACTGGCATCAGAGAAGAAACAAGGAGCACAGCCCAATAAGGGAGTTTTCTGGAGCTATTAGCGTGGTCCCTGTGCACATGGAGCTATGAAAAGACTACAGGAGCAGTGAGGTCTTCTAAAGAAGCAGCGAGGAGCACTGCAGCCCAAGGACAGTCTCATCTCCTCCCTGAGTACTGCTGTGTACTTCCCCTCCCTGGCTGAGGGCCTGGCTGAACCTCCCCCGAATGCCCAGTGCTCAGTTCCCCTGGTGTTTGGTGCTCCAAGCAGCTGCAGGAAGTTTATTTTTGTAAGATTTATCTTTGCAAGTTCTTGGTGCTTCTGCAAGAAGGCCAAGGTGTTCAGAACAGATGATACCACACAGAGCCACAGCTCCATGCTGTCCCAAGACAGTGATGTCCCACCAGTGTGTGTCACCTTCAGCCTGGAGAGGCCATCTGTGCAGCAAGACAGCTGAGACCCCGTACCCAAACCACAGTTGGCTGGTTTTGGAACAGATCTAATTGTTTTGGTACCAGTCCCTTTGCCTTGGCTTCAATTTCAGTTCAAGGTGGACCACAGCAATGTGACCAAACACATTTTAGCCCTGACACAACCTAACTGCCTGTGAGCTGTCCCTATGTGAGGCCATCTGTAAAGACAGCTAATGGTGCTAAACCAGCCATTTCTGTATGAAAACAAGTCTGGCATTCCACATTCACCACTGTTGTAGTTTTATGTGGCAAGATGGAGAACGGGGAGCTGCAGGGGTGGCTGCTGCAAGGAGCAGCCAGAAGCTCTCTGCAGCCCCACAGAGCAAACACCAGCCGGCTCCAGGCCGCAGTCGCTGCTGAGCAAGGCCGAGCCCATCAGCGATGGTCACAGCGCCTCTGGGAACCACAGGGAGGAGAAAAACCCTCCAGCAGCTGCTTTGTGCCCCCAGAGAAGGGAGTGAGGAGATGTGAGGAGCTGTGCAGGCACCAAGGGCAGGGAAAGGGGGAGGAGGTGCCCCAGGTGCCAGAGAGAAAGATGCCCCTAAGCCCCTGGAGAAACCCATGGTGGAGCAGGTGTCCCCCCACAGCCCATGGAAAGGCCCAGACCCCACCTGCAGCCTGTGGAGAGGCCCCAGGCTGGAGCAGGGGGAGACAGACAGGAGATGCTGTGACCCCCNCCCGCGCTGGAGCAGGGCTGCTGGGGGGGGGGGGTCTTGACTCCATGAGGGGCCAGGTTGGAGCAGTCTGGGCCTGAGAGACTGAGAGACCTTCTATGATTCATGACTGCACCCCACAGAAGTGTTAGAAACTAACAGATGATAATGCAAAGGTGCTACATGTATCAGGAGACAACTAACTGCTCTGCATGGGGCACCCTCCCAGCTAAAAAGCAGGATGCTGGAACTACTTCTGAGTAACTCAGTGGGCACTCCAGCTGAGCAGGGACCCTCCTCAGTGTCAGCATAGGAAACAGCATCGAACACGTTCTGCTGGGGCAGCAGGAGTCAAAGCAGGAAGAGGGCAATGACACACAGACACTGGCTGTTCCGTGCCCGCGGGCTGCCGGTACCTCGGTGTCGATGACGTCTGTGATGTAGCGGGGGGTGAGGAGCGGCATGCGCACGTACTGCAGCAGCTCGGGCAGCGAGGCCTCCCGCTCCTTCTTGGAGTGCTTCACCCAGTTTATCACCGCCTCAAAAACTGGCTCCTCAGAGTCCACCTGGAAAGAGCACAGACACACCCATCAGAGCTCAGGACTTCGGCAACTGCTGTGGGACAGACAACTTGCAGGCTGTTGATGCTGCTTCACAGCTAGTGAGAGAGCAGGATGCTTCAGGTAGGAGTTACAGAAGTTCCTATGGGCTGTATTGGCCAGGGCTGTGAAATCACCTCATTGCCTTTTCCTTAAAACTGCATTTGCTTTTTTCCTTACAGCTGAGATCAACAACTGGCAGGCCAAGTGCCAGGAGAGTCAACTTTATGGTATGCTGGAACCCACCACCTTCGAGAGAGCCCGGTGCTGGACCACACTCGTAGGGCAGCTCCCCCAGCTTCATATGGAGCAGGAGTTCCCATCCTGCACAGTGTAAAGTACCACCAGAAACATGATCAGAACCACATTTCCCTCTTACAGAGTGGTGTTTTGCTTCACCCTGTGCCCACACGCTGCCCCTGTAACACCCAAGCCATAGCAGGTACATTGAAGGGTTCTTTTATTTCATTCTACATTTAAGTAACTAGAAATAACTGCATTTCAGAGTGGAGAAACCCAGAGTGTAAATGGTTCTGTTCGGCCTTATTCTCTCTCCGTTTAGGACCAGCATGAGCTTACACCACTTCCAGAGATTTTTCCAGTCAGTAAACCATTTAAATATGATGCTTTTAGAGAACCTCAGGTGCTCTGGTCATCTGTGATTACCAGAAGAATTGCAAAAAGCTCTATAATATATTATTTAGGCTTGTTTTTCTTTTTGGATGTCTTCAGATCATCCAACAAAGGCAAATCAGACGTGAATTTACTGTCATGAAGTCTGTTAACTGTTATTGAATATGAAGATAAAAGGAGATACTGCAATAAGAGGACTGAGCCTCCCCACCAATATATGCCTTGTACACTTTGAAGTTCAGTTTGAAGCTGTCTGTTGCAGAATGCTCTGAAGCAGAGAGCCACAGAGGTTAATTATGTAAGGCAATTCTTCCAAGCCACTGATTTATATTTGTTAGGAGTTTCATTTGAAATGGGCTCTTTCTATTTGAATTACAGGGAAAGGACAATGAGAGCTCAAAAAAGGAGAGCAGAGTTTCAAATTTTCCTCACCTCCTCCTCAAATGCAAGAATGTTTTATCCCCTCCCAAACTGACTGTCCCCTGCTACACTTAACAGGTTTTTTGTCCATGAAATCATTTCTGTTTTCTGATGAACGATGAGTAATGCTAAACACAGCAACACAGTGAGGACCTGCCATTATACTTCTTGAACAGCCAGGGGATTTTGCAGGGGGGCTCGCTGGGTGCCCTCTAATATAGCACCTCACCTCTGCACTGGCACAGAGTGGCTAGATCTGCATCCTTCTCCTTCAGGAGGTGGTGTGGCTGCACACAGAGTGTCTGCAAGGCCTGAATCCGGCCTTCCAATCCACCAGGAGTTTTCCTTCGCCTGTGTGGATTGTCTGATTAGTTTGGCTGGAGCGTTCTCCAGTTCCTCATTATTTCCCCTTCACTGTCCAGAAGCATTATGTCAGTTCTCACCACAACCCACACAAGCTCAAACCCTCACAGCATTAAAGCTGTGGCTGGTTAAGCACCAGACACACTCAGCCTTTCTCCATGGCCTGTCTCGGCCTGTGCTGGAGCCTTTCACTGCCACCTCGCACACTCTCTGTCAAGCAGACTTATTAACAAGATGTCAGCTTGACTGAAGGCCACTTTCAAGGCATACATGAAGAATTCTCCTCTGGCTACCCCTGTATTGGCTTCTCAAGATTGCCACCAGACATATCACTTACCCTGGTTCACTTTAAGAGTTCATGTTATGAACTCAGAACAGTGATTGCTTCAATTGCTCCACTGAAGCAAAAATCTGACAGAGACCATGTCAATAAAAACCCCCTCACAAGTCCCCTCCCTATTATCAACCAATGTTCAACTTATTTTAATTCTCAAGAGCACAAATTGTCATAGTAAATTCAGAAAAAAGCCTTTTGACAGGTTCCAGCTAAACAGTAAATCCTCCAGAAACCAACCTAAATGGCAACAAAATCTGCATGTTACTCCCTGAAGAGTCAGACTACCCTGCACCATTCTGCTGCCTGTAAAAGTGGAGGACACCCAAATGCCTGGGATGACACATGCATTCCTTGTGCTGCTGAGTAGCAAGGAAAGGGCTACAAATAGAAGTTAAAGTCTTGGGGGTATTTCTGAAGTGTAGGCACTGAGACAACTTGTCTTTGTAACCTCTGAAAGCTCCTCCAGGGAAAGGAGGAGACAGAGGAACAAGAACTCTGCAGAGGTAACTAACTGTGATTGCCTCATTTGCAGGAAATGCTTGTGTGACAACAAATTCTTACACAGAAGCTGTATGTTACCACTCACTTTTAGATTACATGGCTAAAAAATTAGAAGAAGCTTCTTGGAAATGAAATTTCCAGTTCAGAAATGGTGTGAGAAGTCTACCCTAGAGATATGGACTAATTTCTGACTGGTTTCAACATTTTACTTCAATGCTTTGCACAGTAATGGTACTTTTCAGGTTTTACCTGAATTTCATCACACTTGATGAGCTTTTCAACCTCTTCTTGATTTAAGAGGATAAACTCTTCATGCTGAACCACCTCTGGGAAATGTTTCTGGCTGAAGACCTCTGCAGCTTGCATTAGATCAACACAATTGTGTGTCTCAGCAAAATCCCGAATGCCCAAACAATTTGATGGATCCAGCTGGCTTTCTAGAAACTCACAGCAAGCTTGTTTCACACCTATGGAAAATTGGAGGGGTGAATGAGCACTGCATGCTTACTATCAATCCACTGCTTTTGGAAAGGGCTTCAGAAAGTTCTAAACAATAATGAAAACTCAAAATAACAAGCTTAAAACACTACAGAAACACAGACATGCAAATAGATGGTTTTTTGGAGGGATGGGAAAACACTAAGGAGCAGCCCATGTGGTTGGGCTTTCTGGATCTCTGGCTGTTCTATTTAAACAGGAAAAATTGATAAATCTGATGCTAGGAAGAGACTCAAATGTGAGTTGTCCTCAGCTTCATGGATTATGAAGATAAAATGTATATGGTAGTGCATAAGGCTACCAGATTTCTAGGTTTTCTCCAGTGGCTTTTCAATAGTTGCCTGGGATGTGGGGTATCTGCCTGGGATAGCTCCAGAGATGCACATGCAATGAGAGCAACCCATTTGTTATGACCCAGGCAGATGACAATGGCAGGTCAAACAACATCAAGGCTTTGCTTACAAGCTGACTGAGCTGTAACACTGATGTGCTATACAGCCCACAGCTCCTCCTGTGAATTCTCTGCCCAACACACTGAACAATCACCTGTTCCATCGTATCTTTTCCCACCCCAGGCAGTTCCTCTCCCAGACATGACATTGCACAAGACAACAGAAGAAGTCTGACATAAGCACTTACAAATCTCATGCCTCCCACGATCTGTCTTCCCTTTACAGAAGGTCAGATAGACCAAACCTCTAAACAGCAGCAGCTATGCAGTTTGTGCTGATGCTTGGCAATTACCTTTCAGCTGAAGCAGACAGGCTGCTGGGAGCAATTCTTGGACGTTTTCTACTGTCACATGAACAGTTTCTGTATATACAAAGTCTAGCAGGATTTCCATGGTGGAGGCTGTCAGTCCCTGGATATCTACATAGGGTTTATCTTTCTCTGAGAGCTGTAAATTAGAAAGGGAGACAAAAGTTTATTTTTTCAGCAAGGTGATCAAAAAGCTGACAAGGCTCAGGAGGGTGGGTTTATTTTGAATTGGGATCTGTCAGAGAGGTTTCAACAGAGATTTGCCCTTCCTCTCCTTGAAAGAGTAAGAGAAATGCCCTAGAGAATTCACTTAGAGGATGAGTAAAAGAGAGAAGGTTCATTATGGATGGGAAGACAGTAAACTGCACTGTAAAACAAGCAAGCTGAGATTAGAGATAGCAGAAGTTACATGTGTTGTTTGTGCAAGATAACTAAACTCCTTCCTCCACACAGTAACTCCAAGCTTTACTAGAAGGAACCATCTGGGGAGGCTGTCCATGTGTTCTCCCTAGGCTGTGTATGACATACTGCACTGGACATGAAGTCTCCACCTTCCCACTCCACTCTAAAACCAAACCAAATAAAAATCTTTCTTAACTGTTCAATTCCTGAACCATTCTGCAAGTTTATGGGGAAGGTCCCTAAAGAGAAGACTGCTTGTAGGCCAGAACATTTGGAGTTAAAGGCTAAATGTAGGTTTAGCTTAAAGTAAAACGACAGTACATACAGTACTGTGGTACTTACACAATCCAGACTTTGTCCTCTGACTGTTTTATCACCTTTAAGACATATAATTTTGGAATAATTATGTTTTTTCCAAGGAACGTTGCCCTCTCAACAGTCAGTGTTTGGGAACAGTAAATTCTGTGAATCCACCAGCAAATGTACACCTCTACAGGTAGAAAACTGAGATTATACCTCACAAAGCATAAGCTTTGAGTTGAATGCATCCATCATGAGGCTCCTGGCACAGAATCACATGATGATTCATGAACAATGGTCTAGTAGGTGGAACTCAGTAATCACACTCTGCATGTAGCTGTGAGCTCCTGTCAGCACTGAATGGACCTCAGCAGAAGGTCTCTATGCAGCACACTGCAGACCCAACCTCTTTTCCCCCCTGAAAATCAGTATAAGCATGATGATGAAAGCCTGTGACTACTGCAAGGATGAGTCTGAAGTTGGTTCCAGACAGATTGAGCAGAAAACATGATCAAAGCATGATCACCTGGCTTAGATTCTACCACAGCTGGGGAAAAAGGTCATACAGGAGGAGGGAAAACAAGGGCAGCCAAGGATAATTCCTACAGAGGCATTCAGTGACACAGCAGAAGTGAGGAAAAGTCACTGCTGAGGCTGAGCCCTTTCTATGCTGCAGAGAGACACTTCACAGGAGAGAAGAGAAGCACATGGGTAATGCTGATACTCCAAGTAATTTGAGGGAAGGGGCCCTTCAAGTCTCTTGACACAGTGAACAAACTATATGGCACACAGAGTCAGAAACCACCAGCAAATTGCCCTGTCCACCCTGCTGTGTGACAGGCCACACACTGCTGCAGAAGGGAAAATGAGTCCTCACCAGCACTAGACAAGGCTGAGCTGTTTGGTACAACAGATGAAGGACACAGATGTCACCTTGCCAAAGGTCACAACTGATCAGACAAGACATTCATATGATTCCAACAAGGAAATGGAGGTGTAGACCACACATCCTTAGCAGAAAGAGAAGTTACATGGACAGGAGACTACAGGGCCACTGGACCTCCTGGTAAGGGATTACCCTCCATCAGGGAGAAGATAAGGACATCTGTTCTTCACAGATCAGCCTGGAACTGGTAAAGAGGCTCCTGTCCCCACAACCAATATTCAATAATCAGCCATGCACATGCTCTTTAAACTGCTGACCACAACAGAAGGGACAACACTAACATCATAGAGATGATCACCTCCTGCTTCCCTTACGCTTCTGCCACACTACACTAACCTGGCTCACAATTGATTTGTCCTAAGACAGCCTGGAAGGAAGAAAGTATTTCAAGTAACTTCATGCCCTGTTTGTGATGCTCAGTAACTTGGGGTCCTATGAGAAGGAGCTCAGAGTGGAGACAACTTGATTCTCAACATCCCATGAGGGCTCTGAGCTGCAAAGGCATTGTTTGAGAACTGCCCAGTGCTTAGTGCTGTGCTCTTGGGACAGAGTGAGTCCCTCTTTTATCAATACATCCACTCAGCTGGGCTCAGGAACAATGCAGAACTGGGGTGGTACAATGCTCATCAAAACACAGTTTAAGCAGCTTTCCTTTCACAGGTCTTTCGTGGTAGGAGATACAGCTCTGCAGCTCTGCTGTTAGAATCACAGGGTTGGAAAAGCCCTTTAAGACCATCAAGTCCAACCATCCCTGTCCTGTGCTGACCCAGATCCCTCAGTACCTCATCTCCCCTCTGTTAAACACCCCCAGGGGTGGGGACTCAGCCCCTCCCTGGGCAGCCTGGGCCAGGCCCTGACAACTCTTGCAGGGAAGAACTTTTCCCTCCCATCTGCTCTGACCCTGCCCTGGGGCAGCTTGAGCCCATTGCCCCTTGTCCCATCTCCTGGCCCCTGGCTGAAGAGACCCTCGCCCACCACTCTGCACCCTCCTGGCAGGGCAGGGGAGGGCTGAGAAGGTCTCCCCTCAGCCTCCTCTTCTCCAGCCTCAACACCCCCAGCTCCCTCAGCTGCTCCTCAGAGGATTTGCCCTCCAGCCCCTTCCCCAGCCTGGCTGCCCTTCTCTGGACTCACTCCAGGACCTCCATGTCCTTCTGATGGTGAGGAGCCCAGGACTGGACCCAGCACTCAAGGTGCAGCCTCACCAGTGCTGAATACAACTTTTTTTAGGTTATTTCAGGTTATTTCCCCTCTTTGTTGTTTAATATCAAGTGTTCAACTAACCAGCAGGAAGTAGAGCAGTGAGGGATTGATACTCCCTGACACAAACACGTCTAACATGGCATAGAAAGCACATAGCTGTACAAATCCAGGAATCAACAAAAACATCCAGGAAAAGACATCCCCATAGGTAAGGAGAGTCATGTAGAGGCATGAGGAGTTTTACCCCAGGATGCCTGAGCTGCTGAAGGCCTTAAGGCAGGGGGCTGTAGGTCACAGATCTGTTGTGAAACATGATGTTGCTGTCCCCCATTCCATCCATAAATCACACAACTCCCTAGGCAGAAGGATGGGGCTAAAACTTTGGAACTGCTTTTTACCCAAGGCTGCTTCTTGGTGGTGCCTTCACTAATGCAGATACACAGAAGTATGTGGTCATAAAGCCCTCCAATTTCTTCTCACACATAGGGGAAAAGAAACACTGGCATGACAGGGCTAATAGATGGCTCATTGCATGCTGGAAGGTGTTCTCAGTACAGTGAGGATGACCATGTTAGAACCTGGAAACAAATGGTTTATTTTCACAATAAGTAGAATTTTTCTCCATGTTTTAGAGGAAAAAAAACCCCAACCCTTCTATTTCTAGAACATACCCTCCAAGAGAAGACAGACTAATTTATTTCCAAGATGGAGCCAATGATCAGCTCTTAGCACATCCTGAGTTACACAAACTTGTCCAAAGACATAAATGCCAGTACCACACTGGGTTTCCAGGGGAGCTTTTCCTAAAAGTGCTCTTCAGCTTTCATTACAAGGAGGAACTCTGTAGGTAAAGGTGGTGGGTGTTTCAGTCTAGCCACACAGTGCAGCACAGGGCAAAGTGATGTCAAAGGCCTGGCATCCAACAGGTGATCAGGGGCTTCTCCTCATTCAGGACAATGGGAACAGAAAATGGGAAGGAATTAACAGTAAGATTGGGAATTTTTATAAGTAAACACAGAAGGCAGAAGTGAGAGAAGGAAGGAAACTACAGACATGGGGATTATCTTTAGGGGTAATCCCTGATGACAGTCTTGGTGCTGCGCTGGCCATGCACAGAGGTAACATCACCAGCGACACTGGGCATAACCCAGGGATCGTTTCTCAACAGAACTTCATGCAGCCCAAGTCTGATAAAAGCCACACCTTACAGCTAGCCAAGCAGCCACTGAACTCACAGGAGGGGAGTGATGAAGCAAAGGAAGCTCTCACAGAGACTGTTAGTCCATTATACAACCCCACAGTCTGAGTTCCCTAAAGCAACAGCCACGGCCAAAAAACACTCTGTACCCACAAGTGTTTGGAAAGAGACCAAAAACTGTCCCATTGCACTCACCAACATACTTGTCACTGACACACATAGGAAGCAGGTCCACTTTGAGGCTTACCAAGCTGTCATTTCCTGGAAAGAACACTCACCCACAGTCAGAAACTGTGTGTGCTGCTTGGCAGGTTTGTTGCTTTGGGGTTTCCACACACAAAAAAAAACCCCACCCCACATTTGGAAGAAATATAAACTAAGCAAAAGAAGTAAAACCCTTAAAGCAGCAGCTTGGGAGCATGAGGGCTCAAGCAGTCATGCCTGCTGGGCACTGGATACACTTATTTTTCTAGGAAGAATTACATCTCTGAAATAAGGTCACCACAATGTTAAAATGAGAGAAGAAGAAAGGAGAGACGAGCTCAGCTTAGATCCAAAAAATATGTCAATCCTCAGGCTTTGTCTGCAGCCACAAAGAAGGTTCTGTAGTAGGCAGAGTGATCAGATCTCTGTGGACTGCTTGATAAAGTCCAGGAAGTCCAAAGCATTGGCAGGAGCACAGGGGGACACACAAAGAAGCAGAGACAGTCTGTTATCCTGCTGTGCACCCTGAAGCTATGGGGAAGCAGAGAACTTCAGCCTCCAGGGACTGAATTTGCTTTGTGTATTTCCC
>VZTU01006396.1:0-87491 GCA_013400835.1 Zapornia atra | reverse complement strand
CGCCCCCTGCGGGGCCCGTGGCCGGCACGGCTCGGATAAGCCAGCCCGCACAGAAGCGGGAGAAAGCGGCGCGGGGCGGGAGCCCGGGCCCGCGGCGGCAGGAGCGGTTTGGGCTGGGCCAGCCTGGGGTAGCTCCGGGCAGTGCTGCGGGTTAATGACCGCTGCCTGGGCGGGGGAGCGCCTGGAGCCGGGCACGGGGCACGCTCTGCCCTTTACTCACTCCCTGAGGGTGAACGCCCGGCCGTTGGCCCTTCTGGAGCCAAACCGAGAGGGAGGCCCCAGAAACCTGCTTTAAAATCCCAGGAATTTTAAACGAGTGCTATTTTTGATTCCTTCCCACACAGCCGACTCAAGATCTCTGGGAGATCGCCTCCAGCTGACAGCCCTGAGCTCCTGGTGGCAGCCGCCTCCGCTCCCCCCCTGCCCTCAGCCCGGTTTCTCTCCTGCCAGGTGCCAGGGGTTTATTTTAAACCCTGAAGGTATACATACAGTCAGTATGGAGGCACTGTTAGTGACCTGAGGGAAATTCTCCACTAAATGTAGGAGAAATTCTAAGTTAAGAACCTGTACATGGAGATTAAGATCCTGTCCTGGCTCGGAGGCTGATCTTTAATTTATTAATTCCTCCTCAGAGAGGTAGGATCAGGCTGTTTCCAGGCTGGATGTGGAACAAGAGTTTGGAGGATTTGTTGGACCTTAGTCATACTAGTGTAGTGAACAAAGGATTGGCAAGATCCAGCAGCTGGAGATGAGAAATCAGCATTTAGCCAGGAGTGCAGTTAACTTCTGCCTTCAGAGAAGGCAGGTGCTCTGCCATGTAGGATCTCTAAATCCACATGCAGCAGCTCTTTTTCTGGATCCAGTTCAAGCAAAAATTACTGTACTGGAGGCAGCTAGCAGTAAGTGAAGTTTTGTGTCAGGCTACATCATCATAAGGTTCTCTGGGAGTGTCAGAACAGACTTTGTCCACAAGAGATGCAGCCTGGGGTAACACAGATAAAAAACATATGCCTGCACAGTGCTTACCTTCGTGCTACACACTCCTCATCTCCCAACAGACAGGGCAAATCAGTCTCTTCTTCTACTTCATGTTGATTTTTCCAAGGACATATATGAAATTTCTGACAGTGTTGAAGACCTGTTTAAAAAAAAATCCATGACTCCCTTTATTTTTTCAAGGTGTTGTTTTACATCTGGGGTAAACTAAGGTAGCCACAGGAAAAATTGCATATTGAAATGAGACTTTATATAACAAAAGGATGAAAACTATTCTACAGAAAGTACAGTTATACTGTGTGTTTATAAAATAGGCACACTGTATGTTATAGTGTATGGTTATGAAATAGGTTTTTGAATGTTGACAGGTATGGTGAGTCGTTCACATTGGTGTTGTTCTTATATTTCTCCTTTTAAGATGTATTTTAAAGGAAAAGGAATTAAAATAGAGGAACTAAAACCCATCAACTTTGAAAATGTGTAAACCAGAACAAATAAACTCCATGCAGTAACCCTGTCTCAGGACAAGTTGTTATTTGTAGAGCAGATGCTTGGAAAATGAACATGTTAGCCCCATGTGTGGGAATGTGGTTCCGTCACACCATGGTGATGGTACCTAGAACGTGGGGCAAGAATGTACCATGCTCTCAAAGATACTCACAGTGTACCTGGACAAGGCCCTGACCAACCTCATGTAATGGTGTTGCCTCTGCTTTGGGTGGGGTGGGAGTAGAGACCTCCAGAGGTGTCCAGGCCTCAGATCTAAATTGTGCTTTGAGTCTTTGTTAATGTCCACAGAATTAAATTCCTTGACTTGATAGGACTTGTCCTATCCTGAGAGTGTCCTCTGGGATTCCATAAAAAGGTCTCAGAACAATATGGGGAAGAAACTTGGTAGAACATTGTCCATACGCTTCCTTTTGTGTCGTTCCCTCAGGCTGGCTCACATTTAGGGACCTCTTGCCACTGGGATGCTGTCCAGCAAGTGGGAGGAGATGCCTGTGTTATTCCATATTTGGAGAGGCAGTTGGGATGTGGTGGCATGGAGCCTGACACTGAAGTGGTGTTGGTGGTCTGCATGGCATGACTTCTGGGGTCGATGGTAGTGAACCTCACAGGCAGCAGACCTGTTCAGGCCAGCCAGGGCCTGGCTCCTTGTGCCCCCAAGACACCCCACAGAATCGCCTGACCAAAACACCTAACTGAACACCTAACCCTCGTGGTGACTGAGGTGTTCTTCCATCCCTGTGCTAGGCTATCAGGGAAGCCATTTCCCAGCAGATGCACTGGCTTGGCTTGCAGTATGTGTCTGTCTCAGCTCAGTGTCTCCTGTATGAGCCATGCTGGGAAAGATGCTGTTATACTACGGCTCCTGTGCAAATCAAATCTAATTTGCCCCAGAATTAATATACAGAGACTGTGTCTCCAGGTCACTTGGGTTAAGTATGCTGGGACAAGATCCCTGTGAAGCCCACCATCTTAAGCTGTCCTCCATCTCTTCTCCTCCCAAATGTCTTTCTCCTTAGCCATTTTCACTTGGGATCAACACTACAGAGCCCAAATTCCCAGCCTGAGGCACTTTGCATTCACTGTTTCTTGTGGATCATGGTTGAAATCTCTCCTGTCCCTTCCTTGTCATGTACAGCTATGTTGGGTTTGCATGGCAAGGTTTTGGTAGCAGTGGCAGCTGCAGGGGTGGCTTCTGCAAGAAGCTGCTAGAAGCTTTCCCCAGGTCTGACAGAGCCAATACCAGCTGGCTCAAGGACAGACCTGCCCCTGACCAAGGCCAAGCGAATCAGCAGCAGTGGTAGCACCTTTGGGACAACATATTTAAGAAGGACTTTCATAATTCTGGTCCCATACTGGACAAATTTGTCATGCTTGCTAAGCACACAGAATTGTTTTGTTGTCATGGGAGGAGGAATGGTTTGGGGATGGGAGATGAAGAAAGGTTGGAACTGGGTTTACTGTGAGTCACTTAGGTTAAAACTGACAGAAGGATTTGGGAACCGCAGGATTTGGGAATATCTTCTAGACAATAATACTCTACCAGCTAGAGGCACACAAAGGCTACAGCACTCACTGTGCCTGCTGGCTTCAGCTAGGCATTGCATTGAGCTGCTCCTCTGAGGACATGTGAGTCTGTTTTCAATTCTTGTGCTGCAGTTTCTAGGAGAAGAGGCCTTACTGCATTTCATACTTACTGCATTTCAGCACTTGTTACGAGTCCTGGGTTAAGAAAGGTCTTTATTCTTTCCCAGTCCAGCTGCCTGATGGATGTTCTTCAGCTGAAAGCAAGGCACGCTTTGCAGGAAGAGGTGATTTGTTATGTCAGAGCAACTGACATTCCTGGAGAAACAGGCCAGTGTTTGGGCACTCAAGTTCTCCTTCAAGCCCAGAGCAGAAGCAGGCCACTCCAGATTCCTCTTCAGCAGTGGTTTACCAGTTTGGGATGGGCAAAATTACTGTGGCTGTGATCATGGAAGAACCAGCCTCTTTGATCCTCTGCTTCTTGCATGATGATTTACAATCTGGCTTTTATGTGGAGTAAGCCAACTGGATCCCTGGGTGAGAAGCTCATGCTTTCTGTCAGGGGAGTGGTGGAAAAGGCAACCAGGATGGGGTCCAACCTCAAGAGTTAGCAGAGTTGTGATCCATGTTCACCCATAGCTCTCCCTCAAGATTCCACAATACCTCCTGCTTTTCCTTTCATGCTCTCTCTGTTTCAATACACCCCTACAAAAAAGTCTCTGAAGACAGCATGACAACCCCCCTCTGCTTTTGTGCTTTTCAGGGAAGCAGTTTTGTCACTCTTTCTTGTGTCTAGAAGAGTCTTGCTAGAGCTGTGAAGATAGATGGGAGCCATCCAGATGATAACATATCAGTGCAGCAGCACAAGGGCACTTCCTTGGATTTTGGCCTGGCTGGATACCCCTGAGAGCAATGTAAATATAAATATTAATAATAAAACAACTCAGAAAGGTTGAGACTGCACCTGTCCTTCTGGGGCAGCATGTCTTTTCACGACTGCTATGTGAAACCTGTGGAAGGGAGACTACCAATGAGCCTCTCCATGTTTGATAAATGTAGAGCCAGAGGAAGAACCTCAGGCATGGCTCTTAAGTCATTGGTGCCTTAGGCCTGGGAGTCCAACAGGAGCCCTTCTGTTGACATCTCCATGACAGATGATCACTTTGGGATTGTTACAGTCTGTGAGCATGGAAAGATTTATAGCAGAATCCTTTTTTTTTTCCTCTATGAACTGCAGGGTGGGTTTATCTTCAGCTGTTCTGGCCCTTTCCTTGGAACTGGAGTGAGTGGTGGAAATCCTGTGATTATGATTGTCTTCTCTTTGCTCTTCATGGCATGAAATGGGGGCTGTGGTCCAATGAATGTAGACTTAACAGGGAAAATACTTGCAAATCCAGCATCACTGAGATGGTTTAAATCAAATCTCTGATCCTCCCCCAAGACACCATTACATAACCATTATGTAAACTCTCTCCAAAAAATCTAGGAAATGCCTCTTGTAAAAATACACCATCTCCATCACGGACCTATTGTGAAAACATACTGAAGAGACCAAATATACTGCCAAGGAGCTATCAAGAGTAAACCAAAATCTCCACAAAGGAGCCATTGTAAATAGGACCATAAAAAATTGAGGGATCATTGTATAAATCCCTTCAAAAGGCCCCCATGAGAATGCTTCCAAAAATCACACAAAAGATTTTTAATACTGGATGCTTTGTGGGATTTTTTTTGGTTGTTGTTGGTTTTCTTTTTTTTATGGCCCTTTTAATGGGCTGTTAATGGTGATGCTCTGACATTACAGCTGCCTTCCAAAATGGCTTCTATATGCTGTTATTTGGGGCAATTTTAGAATTGCCAAGATGTTCACAGTAAATCCATATGGTTTGACTCTAGAGCAGCTTCACAACTGCCTTGGCGATTTTCACAATCGTTTCATCAGTAATGCCCTATGGGCATTTTTAAATGTCCCTTCCATGGGATCACTGAGACATTTGATAAATTGCTTTGGTGGGGCCTTGGATCTATATGTTTTCACAGTTGCCTTTGCCTGTGGTTTCTGGTGTGCTGTAGCTTAGAATTTTTTCCAGCTTTCAGAGGAGTCACAGAGTGGTTCCTGGGCTGGGGCTTTGGATGATTTTTTGAATTCTTCTTGTCTCTTGAAGTCTTTGAGACAATTCAGAATTACTTTGGGATAGCAGGGTTCCACCACTGGGGAGTGTTTTCAGGAATGCTGTAAGAAATGTCTCACAAGTGTGATCTGAGATGTGCCTTGAAAAGCACCTGATGGCATCTTATGCTCATCTTCAAAATGGCGTGTGTCTCTGTGGCGCGCTTTAGGTGTTTGTTGGATGTGAGCTGGCAGGCACTTTCAGAGCAGTCCCTGAGCCCATGTGCAAATGAGTACAGCACCTTCTACAGACATTGATAAGGAAGCTACAGTGGTTAACTTGTAAGGATGTCATCTAGTGATAACCATAAATAAGCACAGATGTGTTACTGCAGAAATGTTCACACACCACATGAGGGCAGAGTAGGCCCAAGCCTGTTTTAGCTGATCTACAAAGAAAAGATCTTCCCAGCAGCAGGGATGTAAGAACCATATAAATGCTGTCTGCGTCACTGTGTCGCTGTGTATGTGACAGTGGCTGGAAAGACCCCTGGTATTACTTCTGAAGCACCCAAAAGGAGCTAATGGTCCCTCTTGGCTCACTAGCCCAGACAGGGAAATAGATGAGTATTGTCCTTTTGTGTCCAACACTAGGTCACTCAGCACTTTATCCACTCTGGATCAGAAACATCAAAGGAAGTGGCACTGTTTGGACATCTGTACGTGGGAGCATGTATGGAACACAAGCAAAAATGTCCACCAAGTTGGATGGCTGTGTGTCGTAGTTTTGAGTGGCAGGGTTCTGGTGGAGCAGGGGGGCTGCAGGGGTGGCTGCTGCAAGGAGCAGCCAGAAGCTCTCTGCAGCCCCACAGAGCAAACACCAGCCGGCTCCAGGCCGCAGTCGCTGCTGAGCAAGGCCGAGCCCATCAGCGATGGTCACAGCGCCTCTGGGAACCACAGTGAGGAGAGAAAACCCTCCAGCAGCTGCTTTGTGCCCCCAGAGAAGGGAGTGAGGAGATGTGAGGAGCTGTGCAGGCACCAAGGGCAGGGAAAGGGGGAGGAGGTGCCCCAGGTGCCAGAGAGAAAGATGCCCCTGAGCCCCTGGAGAAACCCATGGTGGAGCGGGTGTCCCCCCACAGCCCATGGAAAGGCCCAGACCCCACCTGCAGCCTGTGGAGAGGCCCCAGGCTGGAGCAGGGGGAGACAGACAGGAGATGCTGTGACCCCCGTTGGAGCCAGCCAGAAATTCTACTGCAAAATTTTTCACATTTGAGTGGCACAGCCCCGGGACAGGTGTGGGGAGCTGGTGGGATCCTAATCCATGATGGGCTTCAAACTTAACTGACCAAGGTGTAGAGCAACCTGATCTTGCTTTGCAGCCAGTCTGGCTTTGTGTAGGGAGTTAGACTTGAGCCTTCCAGAGGTCTGACCAAAATTATTTTAGGTTTCTTTCATCTCTCTGCATAAAGGGCTGTAGTCTTCTTTCATTTAAGCATCCTATGAAGACTGTAAAAACTCTAGCATTTCTTTTTAATTATTTTTAAATATTTTAAAGTATTTAAAATCTTTTTAAATGTCACATTATAGGGATTTTGTTATATTTAAGGTTTCTCTGTCTAGAAACTCTCCAAGATCTTGTAGACAGTTTAGTTGCTGTTATAACATATCTGCAATAGTATAAATTATTTCAAAACCATAAATTGACATTATGAAATTTGCTGTTTGATGGCATTGTGTTCACTAACAGGTCTTCATATTTGGTTGACAGGCTTTTTTTGTGTAGGGATAGTGCTCCAGAATCTTTATATAGTTCACCAGACCAAGGTGAAACTTCCTTTAGCCATATTTTGCCACTCAGAATGCTTTACAGTGTTGTCTCTAAACCACTCTGTGTTTTGATGTTAGATAACATTATAACAGGGCATACAGAACTATGTCAGTTCACATTTTATTTGCTCATTAACCAAAAGGCCTAGATGACAGTGAAGGAAAACTGAAGGCAGATTTCTCCACCTCTTAAAAAACTGATGCTTTGAGAATCTTTCCTAGATATCTGCAATTTTTTTCTGTAAAGTCTTCACTGATGTCTTTGTATTCTCCACACCTATTTTCTCTAGAACAAAAAGGTAAATACCTACCTCTGTCTAGTATAGGTTTACATATGACAGCCATAAGACTGTTAAAATGCAGTGGGGCTGTTGATGTCTTATCAGTGATGTGGTGGTTGGGGTGGGAAACAGCCTTTTATGTAGGAAAGATTGCTGTCATAATGTGCTTTAAAGTTTTAAGGAGCTGTGTTTCTGTAAGCCATAATTTATGTCCCTGAAGTTCTGATAAATAAGAGATCATACTGAAGAAGAAAAAAGAAATCACCAGAAAATGAAAGTTCCTCAATATTATAGACTGCCAGCAATGTAACGGTCCTTAAGGTCCATCACAGCATGTGTCAAAAGACAGTATTGAACTCCTCAAGGCTTTGCTCACTTGACTTACACCTACCAGCTTCAGATCTGCAGCCCAGTTTTATTTCTGTTGCCTTATCATTTGTTTTATTTTGCATGGGGTGATGAAGAGGTGTATCTACCAGGAATTGGTTGATTGAGATAAAACAGGAGGAGAAGAAGTGGCACAGCAAAGTGGAGATAGAGAGATGGTTGTGGGTAAAGGATTTGAACAACCAGCCAGTACAGCAAGGCAGAGAAAGGCCAGACAAGCTGTAGAAAATGGACTCAAACCTGCTTTGCTTGTCTTTTTTCCTTTTGCCCTTAATGTAACTGAACATGTGTGTGTCAAGGGCGAAGTGAACTGCACTGTGTTCCTCCAATGTGGTGGCAAAGGGAAATGGGAAACTCTGGCTATGTGTAACTTTTCCAAACCAGAAGTTTGTTAAAAAAAAACAACCAACAAAACACAGAGAGGATAAATAAATACCTAAATGTGAGAGTGGGATGAGAAAGAAGAGAAGAGGTGGGTTGGAGGAGGTGGGAGACGAAAAGAAGCCAGTTATTTTAATTTATTGATTCAATTGGGAAAAAGATGCCAGAGAAAAACAACAACAACAACAAAAAGCATAAAAGGCTTTTCCCCTGAGGGCTTGGAGCTAAAATAACTGCAGAATTTTTGGTGTAATTGTTTTTCTCTTCATTAACTGGCTCCGTTATTGTGGGGCTACACAGCAAAGGAGAGGAAGACTGGGAAGCACTGTGTAGGAGCAAGGCTACTTTTGGGCCCCCCTGTAGCCCCAATAGCATATTTAGCCCCTACCTTGTGCCTGCTTTTTTTTTTCTTGAGGATTAGGGGCACTTTAGCTGGGTTGCTGAAGGCTGCAGGGTTCCTGAACAGCTGATATTATGGAAAGTTAACACTGCCTCCAAAACAAGGCATCTGGCTTCGTTCTCCTGCCTTCTCCAAGTTCAGGAAATCACCCATAATGAAAATTGCCTTTTGTTGTTGTTGTTCAGGATTAACCTCGGACAGTTCCTAGGTGGTGTGGAGCAGCTGCTGGATCTTATCCCCAGGCTGGCAGCATTTCAGGATCGGTTCTTCCCACACACCACGGTGTAAACATGAATGTAGGATGGTTTCTGAGAGGAGGAGCTAGTTTTTGCCTCTACTCACAAAGTTCTTGGTCCTTTACTCACTCCTACATCTTGGCTGGGAAAGTTATAGAAGTTTATAGAAGTATGTTTGGTTATATGCAAACCACAGCCCCCCTCAGTGTTCCTGATCAAGTGTTATGGTAGGATGAGGGGTGGCAGCAGGGACAGGGAGGGGATTGTCCCTCTCTGCCCTTGTGAGGCCCCAGCTGGAGTCCTGTGTCCAGAGCTGAGCCCCAGGACAAGAGAGATGTGGGGCTGTTGGAGAGGGGTCAGAGGAGCCACGGAGATGGTCAGAGGGCTGGAGCAGCTCCCCTACAAAGAGAGGCTGAGGGAGCTGTGCTGGGTCAGCCTGGAGAAGAGAAGGCTGTGGGGGGACCTCACTGCAGCCTGCCAGTCCCTGAAGGGAGCAGAGGAACAGGAGGGGAATCAGCTTGTTAAAGGGCAGAGACTGGCAGGACAAGGGGGATGGAGTGAAGCTGGAGGAGGGAAGGGTTAGATTAGATATTAGAGGGAATTTTTTTACAGAGAGAGTGGTGAGGGGCTGGAAGGGGCTGCCCAGAGAGGGGGTGGGTGCCCCATCCCTGGGGATGTTCAAGGCCAGGTTGGATGGGGCCCTGGGCAACCTTGTGTAGCTCCAGGCCTGGAGGTTGGTGGCCCTGCCTGTGGCAGGGGGTTGGAGCTCTGTGATCCTTGGGGTCCCTTCCAACCCAGACCAGTCTGGGATTCTATGATGAGGCCAACTGTGCCTCTCCCCCTGCTTCCCTCCTGTCCCTCTGCAATGTGATAGCAAAACCTGGACACGCAGGCTGGGAGTGTGCCGTGGTGCAGAGGGAGGTCCCTGAACTGGACAATGGGACAATCAGGACTATGGGCCATGTCTGACAGGCTGCAAGTTTTCTTTGTCTCTGAGGATATCCCAGGCTGCTGGATAAGGAAGGGAGACAATACCTCAAAGAATCCAGTCTCTCCCCAAGCAAAGAAAATGCTGTCATCAGGAAGAGGGAAAATGCATGTTTAGTTTGTAGATGGCTTTGCTGTCAACTTGATTTACACTTTAGGAAAATCAGCTAATGACTTTAAAGAAATAGATGTTAATGTTTAAATGTGATGCTGACTGGTTGGCCAATCCCCTCTGATTTTAGGTTTTGGTCTTTGATGTGGTGTTAGTCATTACCTTCAAACACAGGGGGTTTTATTCCTTATGAAGAACGTGTCTCCCTGTGTCCTCTGGTGGGTCTTGCTTTTTCTTTTACATTTTCTTTTCTTTCAGAACACTTTGAAATAAAATAAATAAAAAATGATCTTGATTGTCCTGATTGTCACCATCCATCTGTGATGATATTAATAAATGAATGAGCAGTTGCTTAATACTGTCCAAGGAAGTACTTGGCATGTCTGCCCTTTTATTTTTGGATGATGGAAACTGCACTGAGTAATGAAAGAACATGTGTTATGCTTTTAATGGGGAAAACATGTCCCACTGCTCTCCATGTTTTGGGCACCAAAATCTAGAGCATTTCTTGTTTCTCTTCTTGGAGTTATGACCTTATGTGATCATAGCAATAGTTCAAAGCAGGTGACATTCACTGCATGATATGCATGAAAGGCACTGCTGCATCCCAGCCTTTGCCCAGCCATTGCCACACCATGCAATCAATTATGAAGACGTAAATCCAAAGGAGATTAGTTCAGCATGCTGAGTAAACGTCTTAATTGCTTGCTATCAATTCCCAGAAGAACCTAGGAGAACCTCTTGCCATAGAT
Source organism: Zapornia atra (assembly GCA_013400835.1). NCBI lineage: Eukaryota > Metazoa > Chordata > Aves > Gruiformes > Rallidae > Zapornia > Zapornia atra. The sequence continues at coordinate 76,991 of VZTU01006396.1, read as the reverse complement.
TGATTACTTGTAGTGTTATTTGAATCAAAACTGGCACCTTTCAGGTGTTAAGTGAAGCTTTACAGGTTCCTCAGCTTGTCACGTGCTGACCCATAAACATTGGATCTCTCTTTTGATGCAGCATCTATGGCTTTCTGGGGTCTCACAAGAAAGAAGTGGCAAAATACTGTCAGGTGAATTGGGACATGATGCTGCAATTTAATGAGTTAGAATTTAATGAGTTGTACTATTTCCTCTGCCTTACAGTTTCCTGACACCGAAATTGCACCAGTACAGCTCCTTTTACAAGGTAATGTGTTCTTCTAAATGAGATTGCCATCACTGGGTTGTGATACAGCACTGAGATCCCAGTCATGGCAAATGGAATTGGACTTGAGCTGCTCTGGATGCCAGAGAATGTCCAACATTTTGGCAAAAGAAAGACATATATCATAGGTTGATCTGGGAGAGGAGAATCACAGCTCTGGAAAGAACAGAAGATTGCTAGTCTGGAGAAAAGAAGACTCAGGGGGGACCTAATTGGTGTTTATAATTATCTTAAGGATGGGATGCAGGGGGAAATGGCCAGTCCCTTTTCAGTGTCTGTGGGGACAGGACAAGGGGCAATGGCTGCAAGTCAGAGCAGAGGAAGTTCCACAGCAACCTGGGGCAGAACTTTTCCCCAGTGAGGGTGAGGGAGCCCTGGGCCAGGCTGCCCAGGGGGTGTGGAGTCTCCATCTCTGGAGAGATTCCAGCCCCGTCTGGACGCCGCCTTGTGCAATATGAGCTGGGGAGCTGCTTTGGCAGGGGGGTGGACCCCAGGAGCTCTGGGGGGCCCTTCCAACCCCTGGGATTCTGGGATTCTGTGATTGCTGTGCTAATCTGGTTTTATGTCATCTCACTCACAGATAGTGTTGGATGCTGTGGAGAAATCCCTAATCCCCTCGTCCTGTGCTGAGAAGGCTTGTTTACTGCTCTGCACTAAGGCTGTGAATAAGCCCAGCTCTGCACACCATAGCAGACAATAATCTTCTTCCTTTCTCAGGGTGATGCACAAGGCAATTCAGGATGGCAGTTGAAGAACTTTGGGGTGAAACAAGGTGTTTTTATATAGAAATAAGTGAATTGTGCACATATTCCTGGTTACTGGATCTTTGTGTGTGTGTGCATGGACATGCCTGAAATCACATACACATACAATAACATTGGCAGAGTATAGGAAGACAGAACAGCCCATGTAGAGTCTTTTCTTGACCATGCGTAGCCTTACATAGGAGTAGAAATAATGTCACACAGTCAGGATGAGCTGGAGGCCCCCTGGCTAGGAAGCAGCTCTGCAGAGAAGGACCTGGGGGTCTGGGTGGACAAGCAGCTGACCATGAAGGAGCAATGCACCCTTGTGCCAAGGAAAGCCACCAGCATCCTGGGTTGCATTACAAAAGTCTTGCCAGCAGATGGAGGGAGGTGATTCTTCCTCTGCACTCAGCACTGGTGGGGACACAGATGGTGTATTGTCCCCATTTCTGCATTCCCCAGAGCAAGAAAGTCATAAACTAAGAATCGCAGAAGCNGATCAAACAGCCAGGGATCTCCTGGAGAGAGTCCAGAGGAGGCTGAGGAGATGCTGAAGGGCCTGGAGCATCTCCCCTGTGAGGAAAGGCTGGGTGAGCTGGGGCTGTTCAGCCTGGAGAGAAGAAGACTCAGGGGGGACCTTATTAATGTCTATCAATATCTGAAGGATGGGATGCAGGGGGAATGGCCAGCCCCTTCTCAGTGTCTGTGGGGACAGGACAAGGGGCAATGGCTGCAAGTCAGAGCAGAGGAAGTTCCACACCAACCTGGGGCAGAACTTTTCCCCAGTGAGGGTGAGGGAGCCCTGGGCCAGGCTGCCCAGGGGGTGTGGAGTCTCCATCTCTGGAGAGATTCCAGCCCCGTCTGGACGCCGCCCTGTGCAATATGAGCTGGGGAGCTGCTTTGGCAGGGGGTTGGACCCCTGTGAGTCTGGGATTCTATGATCTTCAAGCACCTGTGTGTTGTTAATGTCTGTCCCCTAGGCAGCCCTTTAGGATGAGGGGGAGTGACCATTACTTAGATATCCTCTGCCTCAGCGAAACCCTAATTCTTTTAGCTCTGGAGTCTTGAAGGAGACGCCGCAAAAGAGGACAAGGTGTTTGGCTCAGTTTATGACTGGCCAGTGTTTGAGTGTGATTCTTTGTCCTCACTAATGGCAAGGAGTTCACTCCAGTTCTGAGGCATTCAGGAAGCTGGAGCGTTTTTCCTTTTTCCAAGCTGGCTTTTCCCATTGGGAACTCAACTTCTCCTGTGAATCTTACCAAGAGTCAACATGACACTTGCTTGTGCAACATCCAAGATACATCTGAAGAGAGATCAATGAGCAAGGATCTCAAGTGCATTGGTATACCTTGAAGTGTAACTGGGGAGATTTTCCATATATTTCACTTTCATCTAAGGTTTAAGAAGTGTCCTACCAGCCTATTTCCCAGAACACTTCTGCTTCCCACCAGGATACTTCCCAACATATTAGTGGGAGAGTGTACTGGCATTCCCAGAGGAATCAGAACAAACTGTTAGTTTCTCAACCCTTGGAAGCCTGCCTCCTCTGCACCACATTCCTTCCTGTCACCCTTGAAAGTGGTGCCTCTCCCTCCTTCTGGGTACAGGAATCATACAGCTGGAAGCAAGGTAGATCCCAGGCAGATCTGTGGCTTTGACTACATTCCTAGGAACACTCAGTTACCAGGCTCATGCCTGAAGGCTGTGTGTAGGACAGCCAGTTCTCTGCTGCATGGAAACCGTGGCCTTTACTCAGCAGAGCAGGAGTGAAGCTTGTTGTGCCATTTCCTTGGACACCACAAGGTTTTTGCCATGGCTCCCTGCCCTTTTTGGGGTTGTTGTGGTTTAACCCCATCTGGAAACTAAGCACCACTCAGCCCTTTGCTCACTCTCTCCCCTGGTGAGATGAGGTGAGAGAATCAGAAGAGTAAAAGTGAGAAAACTCATGGATTCAGGTAAAGACAGTTTAATAGGGAAAGCAAAAGCTGTGCAAGCCAGCAAAGCAAGGCAAGGAATTTGTTCACCACTTCCCATGGCAGGGAGGTGTTCAGTCTTCTGGAAAGCAGGGCTCCATCATGCACAGTGGTTACTTGGGAAGACAAATGCCATCACTCTGAACAAGTCCTCCCTCTCCATCCTCTTTCCCCAGCCCCTTATAAGCTGAGCATCACATGATATGGGATGGGATATCCCTTTGGTCACTTGGGGTCAGTGGTCCCAGCTGTGTCCCTTCCCAACTTCTTGTGCACCCCCAGCCTACTTGCTGGTGGGGTCGGGTGAGGAGCAGAACAGTGTAAGTGCTGCTCTATATTATCAACACTGTTTCCAGCACACACCTAAATCACAGCCCCATATGAAGCTACTAAGAAGAAAATTAACCCTACCCCAGCCACAACCAGCACAGAGATCAAACCCAGTGTCTCTTGTACTTGAGAGTCCTCTGTGAGGTTGCCCATCAGGTGTCACCTTTTTCTATGTCAGTCTGCCCATCTTTGTCTGCTCCATCTGGAAACTCTGACAGACACCACAGAATGCAGCAGATACAAAGGTGTAGACACCTACACCATGGCCAGTGGAGATTGAAGATGACAATGCCTTTCACTTGGAGAACAAAAGCCAATATATTTGGCCTCCTTGATGCTCCAGCTCCAGACTGTCTGTGCCTGTACCAGCCACCATCCCCTTCCTGGGCTCTGTGATGGAAAGAAGAGCTGTGTGAGGGCTGGGAGCACAGTGAATGTCCATGTGAATGGATACATGCCCCTGGATGGTAGGGGAAACATCCCAGCAGGAATTAGAGATGGCAAAATATTCACAGACAAAACGTTGGGAGGAAATGCCCTGGGTTTGCTTCCAGGAGCTCCAACCAGCAAATGTTGTGGGAATGAGATAGCCTGGAAGTCTTGAACAGTAAATGGTCCTTGGAATGTGCCTGATAGAGATTGTCTGAAAATATGACTATGGTTTTGTGTCACTGGAGGGTAGGGAAAAGCCTTATACCCTTGGCAGCTCAGAGTATAAACTGAAACTAGCTGAGGTCAGCTGCCAGACCTGACACGTGGTCTGTCTCAGTTTTGAAAATGGACTTGCATTCTCCAAAATGCCTCTGCTTCTCTCTGACCTTGGCTAGTACCAGATATTGCAATCCCATGCAGAGCTTGCTTCTCATCACTTGTATTCCCATGGCTGGAGCAGTGCTGCCATCCCATGCACCCTGAAAAACGGCCCAGGCTTCCAGAAATCACAACACTGGTGGAAAAACCAGTCATATTGGAAAAAAAACATCCTGTAGGATGCTTCCTTCACTGGCTTCATTTCAGAGGAGTTGCACATCTACAGCTGTGAGGGCTGGACAAGTGAAAAATTGACATCTGAGCGTGCCTACAAACCATCTCTGCATTGTCCTGTTAGACAATGCTTCCAGGTCCCTCAAGGCCAAAATACTCCCTGAAACATGCTGTCTTTCCCCTTCAGGGTGTCCTGACAGTGCCTTGCTGACATGCAGGGGAAACCTCAAAGGTGCCCAGCCCTCACAATAGGTTCCAGAGCAGTTCCACGTGTCAGCCAGCGACCCAGAGGGCCTTGGCTTGGGATAGTCCCCATCAGCCAGGATGTACTCCACAGGGCCGTGCGGGCTTGTTCTCCTCCCTCTCAGTGTGTCCCACCACCTCTGTGCCCTCTTGTTCACTCAGCCATGTGTGGCCATCAGCCCCTGGAAACCTCTGATGTGCTGGGGTGGCCCAGCACCACCAGCTGACAGGGGGGATTGCCAACACAGCCTGTTGCACTGACACAGCTGCGGCCTCACCACACTGGGACTCACAGGCTGTCTCCACTTGTCCAGCCACGAGGTGCAGCTCACTGGCTGCAGACCCTTTCCAGCCAGGAGCAACCTTGCTACAGGGAGGGTGCCCAGATTTAAACTTCTCTCTCTCACTCTCTTAGTTGCATACATCCCCTTCCAAAGTCTGGAATCCAGGGGAGCCCCATCTCCAATGAAATGGGCTCCCAGTGCCTCAGGGTCTTCTGGTTGCTGTTGGGAGGCCCATGCTAGCGTTTGGTGGCCTTGAAGAGGATCATCTGGAGGGGAGGTATCCAGACAGGATATCTCACTGCCAAAGCTTAGTCCAGGAGGTAGAAGAGCAGGCTTGTGAGTTCTTGTGAGCGAGAACTTTCCTCTCTTCTGGGCTTGCTGAAGTCATTACATACCTCTGTTGGTTGACCAGCTGGTCAAGCTGACTCCTGATTGCCCATGAGACTGGGTAATCCAGGCTGATTGTGTTGCCTGTGGAGCAGTGGGGTTACCCTCTGTTACCTAATCACTGGCAGAAGACTGAGCTGCCTGAAGGTGGTCAGCCTGGCACCAGTAAGGGACCAAACCAGCTGCTAAGAAGTTGGAGTGGTGTAAGATTGCTTTTGTTTTTCATAATTATTTAATTTGTTGTTTATTAGGGTGGGAAGCCACACGTACACTGTTAGAGATGTGATGAAAGGTGCTTTAATGAACACGTGCCAGTGTCCAAACTCTGGGTTTATGGTAGAGGGAAGGATGTTACTCTGTTTCCTGCACCTCTGCAGAACCATAAGCTCTCACTGTTTCTCAGGCATCTCCATAGGCCAGGACAGAACACATCCTGTGTGTAGGAAATCTGCTTAACATCTATACATTTTGGGAACCCTATCTACCAGCTGGGATGACTGGGGACTCAATTTCTGCTACGCTGACCACAGACCATCCTGATTTTGTTGTCCCAGGTACTGCTCAGTTCCTGCTACCATGATGTGTGACCGTTCCCTGGTGGCCCAGTGTCCATGGAGAACTCATGAACACCATCCACTGGGGACAGCTGTCTGTCAAGGATTCCTTTGGAAACCTCAATACCTGCTAGTGTGGCAGGAATACTCCCAGCAGCAGTGCTGTGCAGAGGATTTCAGGCAACAGAGCGCTGCAGTTAGTCTGTGACTTGTAATAAGTCTCATTGTATCAGTGTTACTTCATTGTGTCAGTGTTACTGGGGTTTATTTTGGGGTGTCTTATATTTAGGGATTTCCTTAAGAAGTTAGGATACATACTGGGGAATTTGGATTTCTCCTGGGCATGTATAATCTCACTTCTGAAGGAGCATTTTATTTCTGCAGATAGAACTAGGTATGAGCCTTTACCAGTCCCGTGCACATCAGCAGCCATAAAGAAATGGAAGAAAGTGTTCTCCATGTTTTTAATAAGCCAAGCATGAGAACTGAGACTGAGCATTTGTAGGGTATCAGAAGTCTAGATCAGGATACAAATATTACAACAGGACTAATTTTTTTTGTAGTTCCCATTAGAATGTGTAGCAGAGCTTTTGATTTGTCACTAAATTTGGGATTCCTATCCTCTTTTCTAACCTTTTAGATCTTCCTCTGGTTTCCTGCTGATCTCTCAAAATTTTTCTTCTTGAGATAAGACTGCAGGGTTCATGTGAAGGGAAAGGAAGCAGAGCCTCTCTCTAGCTGGGAGTCTCTCTTTGTGTGGGAGACGCTGTTATATGATGACCCTAAACTTTCATGCAGGAGACTCAGTCCTGCCCACGAACCCAGCCCCTAGATGCAGCTGAGCAGCAGATCAGGGCTGCCACCAAGTGAGACTGGTCCATGGGGTCTGGAGGTGGACAGTAGGGGTGCAATTCTGCTGCATCAAGGCAGACGGTTTGGCCCTTCCCTCTGAACAAAAGGGGTGGGGAGGATGGTGCCAGCTCAGGTGGACACAGTGCAATTTCCCAGTCCTTGCTCAGTGATACAGGTGACATCCTAGGAGCAGCAGCCTGGTTTGTCTGAGAGAGGCAGCCAGCCAGCCACTGAATGAACCACCAACATGCTTTTCTCATGCAAGAGGACAGAAGCCAGCCACTGCTCAGTATTGGGGCTCATTTATTATCTCACAGGAATGAATGACTTAACAGCTGCAGTGATGTTATCAGAACCAAAGCTTTGTCCAGGGCCTGAGCTCTGACCACGGGCTCCCTGCTGCGCTTAGCAGCAGTGGGAGTGTTTGGGATGGAAAGGATGGAATTGGGAGATCCCTGAGCTGCAGGGAGTGAATTTGAGACTGTTCCCAGTGGCCTGTGTCCTCCTGATGCCATTGTCCCATAAAGCTGATTTCTCTTTCCTCCTATGTGAGCTGCTCTTAAAATAGGAGAGGGAAAGTGCAGCTCCCAAACGGGTTGTTCTGCATGGAGGACATGTCCCCAAGAACCAAAAGCCTCTTCCAGGAGTGAGGTCCTGTGGAAGCCAGACCCTGTTCCACGGAGCCTGACCAGGAGCCGTGTGGCTGTGGGCAGGAGTGTCCCAGGAGTGCTGCAGTGTGCAAAGGTGCAGGGAGTGATGAGGGTGGAAGGAGCCCGGTGTTGCCTTGGGTGCCCTAGCCAGGTGCTCCTGAGTGGCCTGAGGCAAAACAGATACACTTCTCTGGAGAGAAATTTGGCTGCCTTAGGGTTCAGAGACCCCTTATTAGACACTGTGGCTTGGATGGAAAGAACCCCAGCCCCTGGTGTCATCTGAAAGTGGGGTTCCTGCCCAACTCATGAGGCTCACAGTGGATAAAATGGAAGCGGTCCAAACCTCAGGTGCACACATAGATACACTGCTTTTAACCCACTTCATCTGCTCTTCCAGTTGATAGTGCAGGACAGACACAAGCCCATTTCCAGGGAACTGTGGGACCTGCAGAGGACTCTGGAGGACAAAGCCTGAGGTCCCTATGGGTGGCCACATCATTGCAGTTGGCCATTTCCATACGTTTCTGCCACAGAGCAGTGCTTTTGCTTGCAAAGATGTCTCTGCCTTGAGAAGACAAGCTTGGCTTTGCTGCAGGCTCCTCCTGGCTTATGATGCTGTAGGATGATGAGGAGGAGGAGGGTCTTCCTGTCTCATCTCCTGAGCTGGTGGGTCTCTCTCCCAGGCAGTCCCTAGCAGGGGGAACACTCACACAGGGGGTTTATCTCCTCACATGGCCAGCCTGGATTATCTGGAGCTCAGTCAGAGCCCTTCCAGGTGAGTGGCAGCTGGCAGAATGGTGCCGGTTGCCCAGGCAGATATGGTGGGGGGGTGAGGGTAGATGGGTTGTACTGGTGCTTTACATGGAGCAGCCTGCTGTCACTTTGCTGGCCACCCGGCGCTGGGGCTGGCCCTCAGTGTGTGGTGTGGGGCTGCTCGGGATGGCTACTCAGAGGGTGTTTGTAAGTGAGATGTGTAGGGCGGTGTGGGCGGGGAGGGGAAGAAGGCTATCCGGAGGCTGCTGCCAGATGGATCTTGGCTCTCTGAAGCGATCAGCACCTCACTGTCACTGAGGCATGGACAATGCTCAGAGAAGCCCCTCTCCTTCCCCCTCATGCCCACCCTTTGCTGGCAGGGGATGAGCGTCATGGAGGGGAAGCTGCAGCTGTCGAGGATGGGGTGAACTCCCAGGGAATCAGGTGTCTCAAATATGTGGTCAATGTCGGAGAAGCTCACCAGAGCTTGGGTGGAGTCATAGGAGCTTTTCTCCATGTCATCGACTCTGCAGGACTTGGGGTATCTCCCCCTGTCCTGGCTCTTCTGCCTCAGCTGGCGGAGGTCATCTCTGAAGTGGGGGTTGAAGAGCAGGTAGAGCAAGGGGTTCAGGCAGGCAGGCAGGGGCAGGACCACAAGGACAACAGATTTGATGACCTCTGGGGTGATGAGGAAGAGGTTGAGTGTGGAGGAGAAGGTGAGGAGAGCCACTGGGCAGTAGAGGAGGCAGTTGGTGAATATCAGCCAGGCCACATGCTTGACCATGGCACAGTCCCAGACAGCGCTGAACTCCCCCTTCAGCAGGTTGCAGTAGAGTCGGATGTAGGTGCCTGTGATAGTCAGGAAGCAGAGCATGTTTGTCATCACCAAAGCCACAGTGAAGCCCAGGGTGGCAGGTTTCCCATCCGGGATGGGATATGGGAGACAGAGAGGCGATGCTCCATATTCCCCAATGGAGAAGAGAGGCAGTACAGCAGCCGCAGAGGACAGCAACAGGCAGCAACAGGCAGCAGCCTTCACCTTGCCTAAGGAGGGTGACTTTCCGTAGCCCTGCACACAGGAGACAGAAAGGCTGCACTGCACTGCAGCCAACGTCAGCAGGAAGATGGCAGCCTCGGAGGCAAACACGGAGAGGAACCCTGTCACCCTGCAGCCTACGCTGGTCTCCCATCTGGCACCGTATCTGGCAAACTGGCCGTAGGTCAGGGCATCAACAAGGGCCAGCATACTGCAGTAAACACCAGTCAGCATGTTGGCTCCAGCTATGGAGCCAATGATGAACTTAACTGGAGAGAGGTATCTGAGAGAGGCAAAGACAACCAGGATGACCAGCCCGTTGCAGAGCACCGAGACCAGAACAATGGCCCAGACTCCCAGGCGGATGATCCAGCTCTCAAACAAGTTATCACAGGGCTTGAAGGGACCTGGAAGAAAACAAAACACACAAAGTTAGACCCAGAAAATGCCACTCTGCTCTAGTGATGCTGCTGGGAGCAGTGCCAACGTCCCAGCCTTCTCCAGGCCCCACCAGCCCCTTGCATGCTGAGGGCTGGTAAGGAGCCTACAACGTTCTCTGCCCAATTCTGCAGCAAGACTGCAGCTGTGCTGCCTCTTTGTCCCACCTCCCATGTGCTCCTGACCCCACACTGTGGGGGTCATGCCATCCGGGGGTCTCCTCTCTGATCTTGTCCAGGGCAGAAATGAGATGCAGGGAGAGATCACATGCGAAATGTGAGAAAAGGCAAACTTATCAGAGCTCTAAATATGTCCAAAGGTCAGGGTCTGCCACTGCCACCTCATGACATGGTGAAGCCTTTTTTGCCCCCGTGTCCCACCTGCCCTATGCCATTCAGTGGGGTAGAGTTGGAGCTCTGGTCATCCTTTTTCCAAAGGAACTCGTGACCCCAATGCCTCACATTTCTGTGGGACTCCAGACCCACTAACCCTCCTGGTGTCAGCCTGGCATTTTGGCCACTCTGGTCCTTCTCATTGTACCCACTGGTATCTTGGAGTTAGTGGTGTGGAGATGTGTGAGAGATGCTGCATCCAGCTCTGACACTGCCAACCTCAGCCCTTGTACTCAAGACCCTGTCCAAGCAGTGTCCTGTTGTTTCTGCATGAATGACCTCTGCACAGAGGGGATGGCCAAGATGAGGTGAAGTGGTAGGGCAGGAGGGAGAAACAGCAGGTGAGAGGGGAGGTGGGGTGGCAGGGGAGGGACAGAAGGTCCTGGACAAGGAGAATGTGGGGGGATGCCAGGACAAAGAATGGTGGAGGATGGACATGAGGAGGAGTGAGTAAGGGCAGGTCATGGAGGGGTAAGAAGGGTACTGATGGTGGGTGCTCTTTGCCAAAGGAAAAAGAAGAGACAGTGTAATGAGAGACAGTTGCCCCTGAGGGGGATTGGATGTTACAGTGCAGGAGCTCAGCAAACTGAGACACAGGACAGGCCAAGTTTGAGGTGGTAGAGAGAAAAAAGAAATTGAAGAAACTGAGAAATCTTGTTCATCTCAAAGGGGTTGGAGGTCTTTGGCTGCTTTCCTCAGAAAGCCAGCACCTCTCTACCCAGGCAGCAGGGCATGCCCTCTGCTACAATCTCCTTCCTCCCTGTCTCTTCTGCAGCTGACTCAGTGGCAAAACCTCCATTCCTGCCAGTGTCCCACAGCTGCCTGGATGGAGCCAGCCCCCAGCTGTGCTTGTGTAGGGGACACTGAGCTGTGAATGGGGACAAAGTCAGAAGGTGGTGTCCTCATGTTCCAGCCAGCCTGTGCCCACTGACACGTTTTTGAATGAAATGAGGAAAAAGTGGCTGGGTGCAGCCCAGCACCTCCCTTCTTTCACTTCCTCAGGAAATGAAGTACCCCTACAGTTTGCAGTGATCAGGAGATCAAGGACAAGGTCTTGTCATGCCATATTATGGGCTATCTGGGACGAAGAAAAAACAAGTCTAGTGTGGAAATGGGAACTTTTTGAGAGCCAGAGTCTGCCTATGGGCAGGTTGGTGGATGGAGGAGCTGGTGGTACCTGGGACCCTTGGACAGCGATACCATGACCTTGTTCTCCCCTCACAGGATGGCAGCTACACCTGAGTGGGAGAAGGAAGCTCCTCACTTGTCCCCAGTTTGGCCAAACCCCAGCCATTCAGGCTTCTGATCTGCACGTCTCCAGGAAGGGTTGTGGGGCCTGGGGATTAAGGCTGACAGGATCCCAGTTGTGTTCAGAGGGTTTCCCTGGCTGCTCACCGGGGCTGGGTGTGCACTGAATAGCAGGGTGCAGCTTTGATTCCTCGAGATCCAGCTGGAGATCATCTGCATCTAGGTCATCTGGGGAGAAAACAACAAGAAACGGTGCTCAGGGAAGAACAAGTTAGGGCCACTGGGACTGGCTGGGCCAGGAGCTTTACCACTGCCTGCCCTCAGCACAGACCTTCCCAGCAAACAAGTTCAAAGGAGCTGCTGGTGTCCAGTTTGTCTCTTGCAGTCACTGCTATGGAGTGAGAAGGTCTTCTAAACATTGGTGGGTTGCAATGTGGCCAACCCCTCTGTTTTTTAAGTTAGCCTCAACACTTGAAGTGTAAGAGCCCCAGATCCCAGAGTTGTGTGACTGCAGATCCCTCCTCCCAGCATGCCTTATTAAAAATACATACTGAAGCCTGTGTGGTTACAGAAGACAAAGCCTTCAAATGCATCTTCTAAATGGGAGCTTTCTGGGCAGGCCTTGTCCAAGGCTAGTTCATCAACAAGGACTTTGGAGCTTTGTTCAAAGAGAGCTGTTGGCTTCTACTTGCAGCACAAATTCTTTGTCAGCAGTCACCACCACCAAACAGCTCAGAAGCAAAAAGACAAGAGAACCCAACATATATTGCTTTCTGTTCTGTCCTTTGATTCCCTGGGACTATGGTGCCTTCTCTTTTTTTAACCCTGGACATTCCTGGGCCCTGGGCAACCTTGTGTAGCTCCAGGCCTGGAGGTTGGTGGCCCTGCCTGTGGCACGGGGGTTGGAGCTCTGTGATCTCTGGGGTCCCTTCCAACCCAGGCCAGTCTGGGATTCTGTGATTCTATGATTCCCAGTCCTGGATTTGCTTACAGGCAGACTGATTGCCCCTGCCTGCAGGCTTTGGAGCCCTGGGATATCTTGAACCAGTCTGCCCTGCCCTCAGAGTCCAGCTCCATCATGCTGGCAGCTGCATCCTGAGCCAGGCTTGGGCTCTCAGAGGGTCAGGCAGAGACTCTCTGGCTGCACAAATAACTGCTGGAAGAGATTGGGGCTGAGAGCTCAGCTGTGGTTTTGATGGTGTGTAGGTGTAGGCCATCACCAAGGAGAATGGCATCCTCTTAATTTAATCCAAGACATGCTTTTCTGCTTTGTGCCTGGTTCCTCTTCTCAAACTACCACTGATTCACAGCGTGGGGACACAGTGAGGACAGCTGCTGTCCTGCTCCACCATCCCCACCCATGGCACCAGCACAACCTTCTGCTCCCAGTGGAGATCTCTGAAGAGTTTCCTGTGGGTGGGAGGAAGGGGAAAAGGCATGTTTTGTGCCTGAAATGGCCCAATAGCCAAGGAGCTGGATGATATGGACTGATGCTGGTGCCCAGGCGAGCACCTGGGAGCTGACACACTCTCCAGGAGAGCAAGTGCTGAAGATATGATTAACCCAAGTGGGATTAAGTTGCCTAAATAGTAGAAATAGTGCCTCTCATGAGGTCTGCTTCCTGCCTGTGTTAGAAAATACGACTAGGATTATTTGATTAAAGAATGATGACAAATAATGTGCTATCTTTAGTGCCTCCTGACAGACATTGTGGCTTGCTTGGCTTCAGTGAGCTTTGGAAAAAGAAATGCTGGGGTTTTTTTTTTTCAATCTGTCTGTATAAGAACTGAAATATTACTGCTGCTCTGGAGTTTGGCATGAAAACACTCACAGTGGGATGGAAAAATATTTCCTCCTTGTATTTTATAGTCTTATAAATCTCTAGTGTCTTTTCCATCCCCAGCACAGAGGCTGTGATGTGCTGTCACGATACTCAGATCAATGCAGAGACTTGCACTTTCTGTGTCCCCCTGCCACTCAACCCACTGTAATTTTAAAGTGTAATCTGTCTCCATCCCTTGTCTCTTAAAAGGCCCAGAATGCACAAAGGCTGGGTTTAAGTGTAGGTTAAACATGAATTGAAGGAGTGATCTTTTGTTTTGCCTGGACTCCAGAGCTAGCTGTGAATGGCAAAGCAATCCCTGGCCAGCACAGTGGGATTCAAAGCAGAAAATGCACCTCTCTCTGATGGAAATCAGTACTTCTCCCAGCCTGGGAACTGGAGAGAAAAGAAAATGGCTGTTGTGTTCTAGCAAGGCAGACTGCATTGTTGTTGAAGTAGCTCATTTATTTGAATTTTGGTAAGGTGCCTCCACTTTCTGAGGCTTTGGGGACAAAACTCATTCTGCTAGCAGTGCCCTTTCCATGGCAAATGGTTCCCAGCTGGCTGTACCAACACCAAAGTGGGAGGAAGAGGAGGAGAACTGTTGGAGGAGGGGCAGAACAAAACCTGCTGGGCTGGATGCTTCTTCCCCTTTATCTGCCTTAGCCAGGGCAGTCATCACTGCACTGGGGTTTGCAGATACTTGCTGTCTCCCTGAAATTTGGGACATGTGTGACTGAAAGAGGCCTTGCCAGTGCTTTCTGGGGGCCTCAAGTAGCTTTCTTGAATGATGGAAGCAGTAAAAATCTAAGGACCATCCAGGGCTTGCTGAATGACTGCAGGAGTCAGCTTTACAAGATAATAGGGGTGCTGGACTGGGCACCATCAAGGGGAGCCAAACAAGGGATTCCTCACCTTCTATAGAATCATCATAGAATGGCATGGGTTGGAAGGGACCCCAAGGATCACAGAGCTCCAGCCCCCTGCCACAGGCAGGGCCACCAACCTCCAGGCCTGGAGCTACACAAGGTTGCCCAGGGCCCCATCCAACCTGGCCTTGGAACCCCCAGGGATGGGGCACCCACCCCCTCTCTGGGCAGCCTGTTCCAGCCCCTCACCACTCTCTCTGGAAAGAACTTCCCCCTAATATCTCCTCTCCCCCTTCCCTCCCTCAGCTTCACTCCATCCCCCTTGTCCTGCCAGTCTCTGCCCTTTAACAAGCTGCTCTCTTCCATTATTGCAAACATTTGCTTGTAAGTAAATACATCCCTTTCCACCCTCAAATTAGTGATGCTGAAGGGGGTAGTGTGTACTGGTACATGTAAGTGTAGGCCACTGGTAGTATGTGCACTTTGCCTGTCCCCCCTCTGCAGCCAGTTTTGGGAGACGGCAGCCCCCAGCCAGCTGCTGGGGGGCTTTGAGTGGGTGTCCCATGGGACAAACCCCTCAGCTGCCTTTGGGCTGCTGCCCAGATGGACAGGGCAGCCTTGGGGCAGGGGGTATCTGCTACCCCGAGCCTGAAACGTGACCTTGAATATCTGTCATGACAAGGTGACAGAGTGATGAGACACGCCCTAACCAGACCCCTTTGGGCCTCGGTAGCCATTACTGGGGTGGGAATGGACACACTTGGGTGGTCTTTGGGGAACTGCCAGGCACCTGAGGCCCTGGTAGGATGGGAGACAGCTGAGCTGGACCCAGGGTCTGTGGCACCATGTGGCTGGAGTCAGCTGGTGGGTGCTGGATGTGGGAGCAGGACACGTGGTGAGGGCAGCATTGCCTGGCTGCTGGAGGAGGACTGTGCCCTGGGGACCATTCTTTGCCCCTACATGGGGAGAAGTCACCTTTCCTCACCCAGCTTGTTTGTAAAGGGCTCTGCAATCCCTTGCTGGAAGCACTACACAAGGCTGAGAGGACATGGCTATCTGGAAGTGTGCCCCATCCCTCTCACAAGTTCTCCCACAGCATCCAAGTGCCCTGATGAGCCTGGCAGTACACTGCAGGGACAGAGCCCTGAGTTATTTTCTTTTAATGAGACCACTTTATCTCTTGCATGGAAGGAATGTTTGGGAGCTTTTCTTCTTCTTTAATGAGGAAGTGTTACAAGATTCATGCAACACAACTAAATACCACTGGTGGCCACCAGAAGGGAAGTATTGGGAACAGAAATAAAGCAGCAATTAATTAAGTAAAATAGAGATATCACAAAACCCTCATCATCAAGAGGAGACTGTGAATTGCTGAATGGTAAGGGCAGTCATCTGCAAATGCTGCATGTAGTAAGGTAGGATGTTCTAGTGCATTTCATGTTAGCACCTCTGGAGTTTGATATTTCAAGACAAACTTGGTGCTTTAACATCTGAAAATGTGAGCCTTTATGAGCTGCTAATAGTCTCATCTGGCACATCTTAAAATCAGTCAGCATTCCCCTCTGGTCCTGCATATAATCCATGAGGCTGAGACTGGCTTGGAGGCCTGGAAGCCTGTGGGAGGTACTGCTCTGCTGACAGGGCCAGGAGAGTGTGACCTTTGAGACATCAAACACTTTAATGCCCAGCAAGAGCAGGTCTGCTGGCTGCAAACCAGGTCTTTTCAGAGCTGCTGGAATTTGCTGGGCAAACACCTCAACTATATGCACAAGGGCTGTTAAAGTATGGGCTGCATTAATGATGGAAAAACTGACCCAGCTGAGAAGAAATTCCTGCAGCAATGACCATAGCATATGATTCCTCTGTACTGTCTGCCCAGTGTAACCACCAAGCCTACCATGCTTCCAGAAGCCACATCATGCTGGTAGGAATGAAACTTGCTAGCCTCTGGCTGGACTTTCTGTGTTGCTGAAGCTCAGGGCAAGGCAGATGGCAGGAGCAGGGATGCAGGGCTTTCATTTGCTATATCATAAAGTATCTGGATCACCCTGCCTCCTATTACTGCTGTGACAGAGGATCCAACTGCTCTGGGTCAATATATATCTCCAGATCTAGCCTTGCCTGTTTAAGAGGCAGGAGGAGATTCTGCAGAGCCCTGCATGTGGCTGGGTGCATGGTAAGTAAGGAAGGTTTAGATTAGATCTTAGGGGGAAGTTTTTTACAGAGAGAGTGGTGAGGGGCTGGAAGGGGCTGCCCAGAGAGGGGGTGGGTGCCCCATCCCTGGGGGTGTTCAAGGCCAGGTTGGCTGGGGCCCTGGGCAACCTTGTGTAGCTCCAGGCCTGGAGGTTGGTGGCCCTGCCTGTGGCAGGGGGTTGGAGCTCTGTGATCCTTGGGGTCCCTTCCAACCCAGTCCATTCTATGATTCTAAGTCAAGCACTGCCCAAGGTCTCAGCCCTGTCCCCATCTCCCACAGGCACAGAGCATGAGGTGGCTTTTTGCCTTCAGGGTGTTTCAGACCTTGGAAGTGCACGTGGCCTCTGAATTTATACAAACATCTAAACAAATGTAGCATCCAAACTGTGTCCTGAAATGCTATTATTCCCTCTCTCCAGCAGTTACAGAGCAAGTAAAGGGGCTCGTGTTCTATTTCACATGATTCTGAGATTCTCTTGCAAAGGGATCACAGCAGCTTCCTGCCTGGAGCTGCTGTTGTGCTGTGAGTCTGTGGGTGCAGGAGGTGAACGTGCAGCGCATCTCCTGGAGGTCTCTGCAGAAACGCGTCTTGAAGCACAGAGCTGAACAGAAAGCACTGCTCATCTCTACCCATGGGGCCACTTCTGCCCTGCCCTGATCAGCCCCTGTGCTGAGCTCATCATATGCCCCAGGAGTGCCCATTTGTTCCTATCTAACTCTGACCTTTGTGCACAGATGCAGCGCTGACACAGGTCTCTTCACCTCCATCCAGCTGCACATCCCAGTTCTTCAAGTTCTTTCTCTTACTCAGGTTAATATTAGGGCCCATCCTCTGTACAAAGGCTGATGTCCTGCCAAAGGCTCCCTACTGCCCTGAAATCTACTGACCCAGCTGGGAAGCTGTCCCATGTAACCTCAGCCACTGTAGATGACTGCAGGAGCCTCCCTCTGCGGTCAGCAAGGCCAAATGAGCAAACATACCCATGCTGCTGAGGGCTGCCAGGTCTTTCTGTTACATGGCAAAGGTTTGGATGTACCAGATAAGCTCTTTCTCCAGTGCAGTGACAGTAACTGAAGCCCATTCAGTGCAACTGGCCACCAGAGCTGGAGGAGGATCTGTCTGCCTTCCCTGAGGCAGGTGTGATTCCATGGCTGGCGGTGGGACCACTCCTGGCTCACACCATGGATTGATCACCACTCAGACCAGTTTACTTACAGTGATTATCAGCATGACTTGGAAACAATTCCATGGTCCTCTTGTGGGGATCCTCCTCCTCAGGGCTCATGTCTTCTGACTCCCATTGGTTGGACATCTTGAAGAAGCTGCTGCAGCTGCCATAGGCACAGCACTGGTAAGCGTAAGGTACCTCCAGGACTCTGCAAAGGGGGAAAGCAGAACTTTCTAGGTGTGCCACCTCCACCACCTGGCTCTGCATCACTTTGAACCTTTTTGCTTAATTCCCACATGTGACAACAGCCAGTCTATCAGGCAGTGGTTACCTCAGAGCCTTGCCTCTGGGGAAGGACTCTGTGTAGCACAGAGTGTGGACCCAAGTCACCCCATGGTCTCTATATGCTGCCCCACTTCTGGTGCTTAAGACACTGTCAGTAGGATCTTGTCAAACACCAGGTTCAGAAACTGTGCTGAAGTTCCTGGGTAATTCCTAAAACTCTTTCTGCAGCTCTCCCTAGGCTGAATTAGTTTCTGTTTCCCATGCCCTCTGGAGATATGCTTTATATTGTGCATGTGGAGTCTTCATTTTTTCACCCCAAGGCCATTTTTTTGCTGGACATTCTTTTATCCAAGCTGAGAAGCTTACTGAGAGCTTCCCCAAGTGCAAGGTCCCCCCTTGCTTGTGGCTGAAGGTCAGAGAGGCACCTCCAAAGCCCCAGCTCAGGCAGGGAAATCAAGTGCAGGAAGCTATTTTAGTATGCCTGATTTCTACTTGAAAGTAGAATCGTTAGTTGTTAATTACAGCATGTATTACAAGATTAATTAAACAGCACCTGAGCATCATCTGGATGAAACACCAGGCTATCAGTCAGCAGCTGCATTGTCTTCAAAGACAGCAAACTCCTGCTTCTTTGCTGGAAGTCAGGAAAACTGCTGATGAAGGCAAAGGAACCTCAGGTTTTCCAGGCAATTAAGGTCTTCTGACAAGATCAGTAAATATGGTGAAATTCTATATTCTAAAAATATGCTTTTGTTTTAAGTTCCCAAACATTTCTGGCTGAGCCCTGGGAGGCTATGGAAACTCTGTATACAAGCTTGCTTCCTGTTATAAGCTCCAAATTAAATCCTATTATTGAAAGGTGGTAGGGAGGGAGAGATCCTCCCTCCCAGGACTGCTAAGGACTGTTCTCAGATGGTTCCTTCAGATATATGCCCCAAGAACAAGGCTACTTAATGGCAGTACTCCCTGCCATTTAGGAGATGTTAAGGGGTCCATTGCCTGGTGTGTTTCAATGAACCAGTCCTGCAGACTCAGTCTTTTTGGTACAAATCCAAATCAGCTCCACTGATGTCAGTGGAATTTGTTTAGAGGAGTAATGCCCCTGGATGTGCCAAAGTGATTGCCATCTTGGGTGTGGAAAGCCCTCCAGAAGCTTCTTGGATCCCCTGCCCTTTGGAAACCAGTTATACATCAGATCCCAACTATGATGAATCAAAAACATCAGAAGAGAAAGCCCTGCACGTTCCACTGCTGAGGCAGACTGGGATGAGAGCTCCATTTTCCACTGAACCTGAGCTATTAAGCCCAACGTTGGTGCAGTGGTCTGTGACCCCAGCTGTGGGTGTCTAAATGTGAGAAGCTTCAGCCTTGGGAACCAGTACTGGATGAGAGGGAGCATTAGGTCATGCATCCTTGGCAGCAAAAGAACTGCCTGGGAGACCCAAGCAAAAGATGGCTTCACCTCAGGAGAATTTGAGTCATCTGGACCATGGGCCTCTCAGCCTGAGGGCAGGTGCCATGCTGGAGACCCACCACTAAGGGAGGGTCAGGAGACCCAGAGCCTGCAGTGCAGCACTGTTCTCCGAGCCTTCTGCAGCCTCATCTTGCTCAGTTTGACCCCTTCAGGCTCCTCATTAATCCATAGCAGACAAGACACGGCCACACAAACAGAGTTTACTGAAGGAAAGCTGGATGTCATTAGCTAGGCCTGGCTTCTGGGAATGTTTTCCATTGAGAGGATCCCTGAGCTGGGCCTGCTCCATGCTTTCCACTTGTGTCTGTGTTTGGGGTGGGGGCAGCAGGCCCAGGAGCATATCACTGCTCTCCCGTGCAGGGCTCTATAGGATGAGGCACGTTAGCAGCAGATGAAGCTTCCTCAACCTATTGGCCTGGAATGATGGAAGAAAGCATGAGATAAACAAGGAAAGCAGGAGGCTGATTGCTGTAAGCAAACACAGGCAGTGCTGAGTGCCAGCAGGGAAAGAGCCGACACCACCAGTACCTCATTTTGGGGAAGCTCTCCTTGGTGAAGGGCTCAGAGAGAGACGGGTTGCCTTGGAGCTTCAGATGGGTCAGTCCACCCAAACCATCCAGAGGCAGAGCGACCAGCTGGTTATCAGTCAAGTCCCTGATGAAGGGAAAGCAGAGGGAGATGGCTGTGAGGGTTTTGCTGCTAGTGGTATCTCAGCCAAAAAGAGTCCTGGAGACCCATGCTGTCTGCCTTGATTGCTCCCTCAGATGTGATGCTGAAGTGGGGCTGGGTGCTGCATAGGGAGCAGGATTCACTGGAGACAAATGGACATAATGGCTGCAATCTCCAGGGAGAATGAGAGGGGGGGGTTGATGCCCATGCTGAAAGCTCTGGGTGGTATCTACTTTTCTGTGCTCCTATCTTCCCATGCATCTCTTCCCCCACCACTTCCCCCATCATAGGTCAGGTGTGACTGCATCCCCCAGCCTATAAAATACCCAAGAGTCTTAGTGAGGGGGTTGAGGACTGGGGACCCTCCAGAGCCAGCAAGGATGGTCCACAATGACTCTTGCTGAAGCAATCTGTCATGCTGATCTTTCATAAAGGCATCAGAAAGTGGAGGTTTAAGTGTTCAGAGTGAGAGCATCCTGAAGATGGTCCCTTCTGCACATTCATCACTCCTTTAATATTGATAGGAAACCTTGGGTTTTGTTCTACCCATATCAGTGCTGAGACATGCACGTCAGCACTGCAGCCTTCTGGTATGTAAATGCCAGGTGTCCTGAGATCCCAGGGAGTCAGTCTGAGGTCCTCAGATACCTCCTGTCCCTGGCCCACTGTGAAAGAAATATCACTGCAACTTACAGCTTGGTGAGTGACTGCAGGGTCACAAAGGCTTCAGGGTGAATAAACTGGATGTAATTCCAGCTCAGGTCTCTGCAAAGCAAGGACATGCCAATAAGAGGGGTGCAGAGCAGGGCAGTGGAGCCGCTGACACCAGCCTAGTAAAAGGGTTTGTGTGAGTAAATGTAGGATCAGGAGCCCCTTGGTCAGCCCCAAGCAGGTCCCAGGAGGCAAATATGTTTGGGTCTCTGGATGGGTTGTTTCTAACAGAGGGCACAAGAGTTTGCTTTGCAGGAGCTGCTCTACTGAGACCAACAGGAAAGGTTCCTTTTAGGGTTTATTTCTGTAAATTTGGAGCTTTAAGGCTAACATGCCAGACCTCAGAGCATTAGATAGACTGTGCCTTAGTGCCAGAGCATCCCTGATGTGGTCACACTGCTGGGTCCCCAGGCAAGGGCAAATAGGGTCAGGAGCCATGTGCGAGGTGAACCGAAGTCATCGTAGGGTGTCTCCTGTCATGTACAGCTGTCCAGGTCGTGGGGAGGATTCCCTGAGGCTCCTCCTCATGCTCTGCTTCCATCTGAACTAGAAGGCTCATCTCCCTCTGTCATCAGCACAGAGGAACCTGCATATCAAGAAGCATTTCTTCTCCTAAGGCTGGCAACCTGAGCAATCTCCTGCATGCATCAATATCTCCCCAGCTCTGAAGGGAGCCAGGGGTGCCTGCCCAGATGTGTGTGCTTCACTGCAGAAGGCTGAAGCTGGGTGAGTTGAATCCTTCCCACAGGGACCCAGAACATATGCAAAGACAAATGCTGGAGCCTGCACACTCAGCTGGGTGTTTGTGTGACTATAGCATGGCAGCAGCATGCTTGTCTGTAGTGTTACATGTAATACATGAGTGTTGCTGTACAGTTATACACATGGTGTACCTGGCACTCATGGGATCCTTAGGAATGCTGGCCTGTTAAATGACACTCCAGTGGCTGCACCAAGGGAAAAAGCCTTTCTGCAGTTCAGTTCACTTCCAAACAGAGCAGCAAATAAAGACCATCAGCACTTGGAGGGCTCTTCCCACACGTCACAGGGAGAATCATGCCCTGTGAAGCCTTACTAGCTTATTAAAGGGGCCAAGTTCTTAAGTGAGCAGTCCATTTTAAGGTCAGTGTGTGTGTATGGTATGTCCATGCTTGTGTGCACTTAATACCCTTGACATATGTTTTTGAGTCATGGGGAGACAGTCCCAAATCCAGTAAGAAGTTCTGCATGGATGTTCCAGGAGTGCCCAGCCCAGGACTAGCATGTGTAAGGAAAGGGGTGCTGGAACTCCCTGGTAAATCCCTGCCACGAGTCCGTGGGCATTTAGGAGGCAGTTGTCCATCACATGTGCTGTGCAACACTTGAGCTGTAGCTTGGGGTGAGAGCCTGTGGTGTGGAGTGTCCGTAGTCCTGGTAGGAATGAGTTTATTTATGGGGGTGTCTGCATGCAGAGGAAAGCCAGGGAGGAGGCTTGTGCCCTGTTCTTTTAGGATGGGAAGTGGAAGAGCGACTGGACAGCAAAGCCTCCCAGTAGGGTCAGAGGAGNCCACCCCCCGCTCCAGGCAAGACTTACATGGAGCGCAGGGCCATCAGCTGCACAAAGGTGTCTGCTCTGATCTCCTGGATCCTGTTGTGCTGGAGACCACTGTAAAAACAAACTGGTTTGAGAAAATAGCTTAAGGCAGCATTTGTACTTCTAGGATCTTCTAGGGTGGCAGCAGACACGAAGGGTTGCAGTGGAAGATGTCATTCAAGCTTGGGACACCTACTCTTACTGCCAGAGGTGAACAGGATGAAGAACAAACCAGCTCAAAGCTGTTCTCTCTGATGGGCAGCTCCAGGGCTCAGACAGACTCTCCTTTTGATGCCACAGTGGCACAGTAAAGTGATGTGCAGTGGTTAAAAGTGCCCCATTATCTCCAAAGCCACACTGATTTTCCTCTCTGTTCCACTGCAAGCCTATAGATGCTTCATCCAGAGCAAAAGAGAACTTGGATCTGGTTAAGTCAGCAAACAGCTCTGTATATCTCTTGCACACCAGCCTTCCAGCAGCCTCCTGCACTCACTGGGGTAGGGAGCAGGTTAAGAGCTGACATGGCGTTTGCTGACTGACCTATACACTCCCTATGCCCCTCAAGAGACACCCAGAACTGATCCCAACATTGACTTTGTGGGAAACAGCCACAGTTTTCTAGTTATCTGAATGCCCATCATGACTCCCCAGGCCTGCAGAAGCTGTATTCCCCATGTGTGACCTTCTGCAAGGGGAGACAGCCACTGCCCAGTGCTCTGCCTACAACAGGGCATTGGCTGGGTACTGAACCTGCCTTTAGACTGGGAAATGATCCTGACTCATCTCACACAAGGCTGTAACATCTCAGCTGGTATTTGGCCACATGTTCCTGTTTCAGAGACAGGGGTTAGAGGCTGTCCTTGCTCTACTGCTCTACTGCTGGTGTTGTTATGCCCAGTGTAGCCAACAAAGCATTGCTCCTACTTCTAGCTCATCTTTCAAGTCAGGGCCATGGAAAACTCTGTGCCACAAATTTGGGGGTCTCACTGAGTGGGAGAGGTGGAGCTTGGGAAGAAGGAGCATTGGAGAAAAATAATTCAAGGGTGTTTAGCTCTGGGGGACCACCTGTGTGGTGCAGGTAAAAACCTGCATGCTGGCAGCTACAGCAGAGCCACTGGCACACCTCAGTTGTTTGCGTGCCAGGCTGTACCACCACGCACCACCAGACTTGTTTCCAACCTATTTCCCAGCAGGAATGCTGATGCCTGGTGGGGGTGGGGCTTCCAGCATGATAACTTTGTGCTTAAGGGACCAAATACTCTGTAAGAAAATGTTCAGAGACAGTCTGTCTAACTTAAGTAGTCTGGAAGAGGGTTTTCCTGGGCTTTTATGTCAATGCTAAGTCTGAATTTGGCATATTATTAAATATTGTAAGAAGAACTTTAGACACAAGGTGTGAAACTCCAGGTTTGGAATTCTGGAACTTTGTTCTTTTTGTTTAAAAAAAGAAAAATCTCTTTTCTATTTTGTCTAATGTTTTCCTAGAGGTACTTTAGATAAAAACACACCCACCTCTGACTGTCCCCAGAGCTCCTGGAGAGGCACCAGGGGTTATGTAGCTTATTTTTGTGTGATGTCATGCAGTGTCCTAACACACAACTTCACTAAGGCTGGATGAACTGGTCTAGTCATCCAGGCTGAGGTGCTGCAAAGAGAGCAGGAACAGCCTCTCCACTGTATTTTTGTGGGGGTGCTGCTCCCACACATCTGTTCTTCCAGGTTGCAGGATTCTATAAAAATCATGGAGTCTTATTATGGTTTTTTTCCTCAAAAAAGGGCAAGAATGTCTGTTAGGTTTAACTGTAGGGATAGATCTCCAGATATTTTGACCTGAATGTGAGTAACTCTATCTCAGAGCAGCAGAGGTGCCTCCCAGGGCCCAGAGAAGACCCAGTTCAAGTGCTACACATGTGTGGAAAGCATCAGCCTTCTCCTGAGGGCCTGAGCTGTGTGGGTAAGAGCTGCTTTGTGCCCATGGCATAGGACCTCTCCTTGAAGCAGAAGGCATTTATGGTAGAGATAAACCTTATTCTTTATTATCTCATAGTGGGACTTGAGTTACTGAAGTGAAACTCAGTGGTCCCACATCCTACTTCTGTTTGCTGGGACTGTGACCTCTGAGAAGACCTGTATGGACTGTGTAGCCTCCTGTGCACAGGGGATGGGTTTTTATTCACAGGGCAAAGAGCAGAGCTCTGGTCAATCTGCAGTCCCAATAGTGGGTCCTAAGTGCTTGGTGAAGGCTGAGTTTTGTGTGTGTGAACTGCCTTTGTCCCTGAAACAGCCCTTTTCCCCCAGAGCATGGTGCAAGTGAGAACATCTCCATACTCACAGCTCCTCCAGCCGCTGACACCGGTGGAAGCTGGGCAGCTCCTCGATTTGGTTGTGTGACAGCTCTCTGCAGGGAAAGGACCAGCACAGTAATGTTAGGAGACCCAAAGCAAGAGCCTGAGACACCTCCCTTGGAAAGCAGATATTGCTGGGGAGGGGGGTGACCTGACTCCCATCTTGCACAGCTGCAGAGAGCAGTAACCCCAGGCAAGGGAGATCTTCACTGTGCACATACCTGAGGCTTGCTCTGAGCATCTCTCTGCAAGGTGAGGGCTGCTCGGTGGTTTAGCTACTCACCCAGCCCCAGCCCAGCTCCCTCTGGCCCAAGCTGTGGACTGACAGAGCTGCTGCTACAGCTGGGATGGGCTTTTCCTCCCCAGCCCCAAGTCACGTGTGAAATGCATCTGTGCCAGCTTCTACCATGCCCAGCTTTGCTTTTCTGTGGGCAGAGCAGAGAGGTGTTTGTGCCAGAGCTCCTGACCTGCTGTTGTGCTTGCAGATGTGCTTGCAGAGCTTGGGGAGGTTTTGGCAGCAGAGCAGCCAGCCAGCTGCCTTACCTCCTCCCTGGCACCACAAACCCAACTGCCCATTGCCTGCTCTGCATTCGTCCTCTCCTGGCTTCTCCCCAGGCTTGGGGAAGGGGTTCTGGCACTGGCAGGTATTTGGTACAGGACATTACAGATTGGGAACACCTCTGGTTCCCAGTCTTCAAGTGCTGCCACTTGAAAGCAATTCCCAACAGACTCCTGTTCCCACAGCTTCATGGCCTGGTGTCAGGGTAGAGTGACTTGGTAGCCAGAAGAAAACCTACCCTGGAACAGGTTAATGTGAATTTATTAAAACTGAAAAGGGCTGGGGAAGGAGTAATGCTTGAGACCTGCTCTCTGTCCACCAGCAGAGGCTGGATTTGTGCTTGTTCAAGGGAAATTTGCCCCAGGGTAAAGTTTGGTATGTGGCCTCTCCACCAACTTTCCAAACTCAGTTTCCATTGTTCTGCCAAGAAATTGCTGCTAAAACATTTCAATTATTTATTTTTTTTATAAATTATTTTTTGCCAAGCCCCTCTCCACCAGTTTTCCATGATGGGGAGGAGGAGCAGGGAGGGAAAAGCAAGGAAATTTGTGCTTGGCTCTGGAGACTGTCACCCAGTATGAAGAAAGAGTTATTTTTTCCTCTGGTCCCTGTGTCAAGTCAGTGGGTTTGACAGGTGGTGGCTTTGCTAGACAGTGATGAAGGCAGAATGCAGGCCCAGGAGTTACTTCTCATTCCACTGATAACCAGATGCAGCCTAGTATCTACCAGCAGAGCAGCCTCAGTCTCTGATGCTGTGTGGTGGACACACCAAGATGAAATTACTGGTGTCATCAGGGGACTTCAGCTCTGCTCAGGGAAGTTTCATCTATTTCTGCTGGAGAGGAAAACCAAATCTTTTAATGTCTATCAATATCTGAAGGATGGGATGCAGGGGAATGGCCAGCCCCTTCTCAGTGTCTGTGGGGACAGGACAAGGGGCAATGGCTGCAAGTCAGAGCAGAGGAAGTTCCACAGCAACCTGGGGCAGAACTTTTCCCCAGTGAGGGTGAGGGAGCCCTGGGACAGGCTGCCCAGGGGGTGTGGAGTCTCCATCTCTGGAGAGATTCCAGCCCCGTCTGGACGCCGCCCTGTGCAATATGAGCTGGGGAGCTGCTTTGGCAGGGGGTTGGACCCCAGGAGCTCTGGGGGTCCCTTCCCACCCCTGGGATTCTATGATTCTATGATCTGTGCCCTAAGCAGAAGCTCTGGACAAAAAGCAGCAGGACAATGTCAGGTTGATGCCCAGCTGAAGCTCAGCCAGGCTGCCCTGCCTGGGTGTGCTGGGCTCAATGCCCATGCACAGAGCGCTGTCACAGCACAGCCACAAGCCTCACACCCCTGTGGTGGCTCCTAGAGCTCCTGTGCACGATCTCTGCTGAAAATACTCATTGTGGTGTGAGCTGCAGGAGGCCAGAAGCGCAGGGCTGCCTGTATCATCTGTGCTCAGATGTGTCACAGTCCTAACGTCAGCCTGACAAACTGCCAAGGGGCTGGCAAAGTGAGGGGAAGCAGTGAGGAAAAACCACCAGCTCTGCAGGGACACAAGGCCAGTGCCTTTCAAAGGCAAGGGAGATGTAAACACACCCAAACATTGGCCCACACACCCTCTTTCCAAACTCTGAAAGCAATGCAATTAATGTCAGTAAAATTAAGTGGGGAAGAGGAACAAGGAACAAGGAACAAGGTGGGGTGTCCCAATAAAACCCTCACACAAGGAGGGGTCAGGCATGGAAAGCAGGCTCTGTTGCAAAAGTTTGCAGACTGATAACTTGCAAACATAAACAGAGAGCTTGGGACCCTACAGCCTGGGCCATTCTGAAGGGTATGCTTTGGTGGCAAGATGTCCATTGAATTGGTCCAGATGTCTAAAGATGACAGATCTTCCCTACAGGGACAGCTGGAGCCAAAATGCTGTGATCTGCTAAGTTACAAATGGTGTTCTTTTATTTTTTTATGTTTTCCTCTTGTTTCCAGTTTCTGTGATCAAGAATTCAATCCTGTTGCTTTCCTGGAACAAACTTATTTTCATTTTTCACTTGCTTGTATAAAGACTGATGAGAGGCAAGCAGGAGGCCTGCCCTAAGGCTGCAAACTTGTATAAATCTGGCTCATGACTCATTTCCTGAGGATGTCTTTGACTGCAGACAAGGTTGGGGATCTCAGGAATGAGGGGAAGATGAAGTTTGTCAGAGATGCTGATTTCAGCCTGTACCAAGTTAAAGAAAAAAGCCTGTCTCCCACTCAGCATCATTCAGTGCCTGGCCAAGCAGGTGGAGCCAAAACAACTTGGACATTCTCTCAAAACCCTGACCTGACACTGCCACACCATGTGAGGGGCTGTGGCCACGTGGCCTTGCAGGTCTCCATCAGGTCATGGCTGTGCTCTCCTGGGGTGTGAATGGGATCCTTCCTCCAGATGACATGTGAACAGGATCCTTCCTCCAGATGACATGTGAACAGGATCCTTCCTCCAGATGACAGCACTTGCTGGAGCTCTGGCTGCAGTAAGGCAGCACTGGGCCAGACTGTTCTATGAGCATGATTTCCCTCTGGCTTTTGTGTTGTGTGCACATAAGAGCTCTGCAATGCTGCTGCCATTCTTACCCACCACCCTTTGCACACTCTCTACACTCCTTGCATGGGGTAGACAGTTCCCACTGGTGCAGAGCAAGGAGGAGGTGACTGTGGGTGTGCCTGACTGCTTGCAGCTCCGAGTCCAGAGCATCAGGCTGAGATGAAGCAAGTGAGTTCAGGAACACTCAGAGCTTAAAGTAGTGCCTAAGAGTGTGGCGTTTTCTGCATGGAAAAGGTAACAGGAACAACAGCCATGGGATGGTATTGTGTAGATGGTCCCCTCCCTAAGCTAGACAAGAAGAGAGCTTGGTTTCTGATGGCACTTTTCTAAAGATCAGGCAGGACAGAGAAAGGTATTACTCACAGGACTCGGAGGCTGGGCAGCTGCTGGCACATGGCTCTGGGGAGCAAATGGATGCCTGCCCGGGTCAAGGTCCTGGAGGAGAGGAGGAGAGGGAAGGTGGTTACTGAGAGACAGTGCAGACTGTGACCCACAGGAGCAGCTCCTGGTTCCATATAGTGGCAGGAGAGACAGTATCAATGGGATAATGAAACACCAGGAAAGACAAAAAGCTGACTTGGAAACAGGCACTGCTGCTGGACCTGGTAATGGGGAATGTGCCAATAAGAACATCTGGGACACTGCTGATGACTGAATTCTCTGCTGTCCTTGGCCACATCAAGGGCAGGTGGAAGTGCCCTTCATGCCATGCTCTGCCACCCCAGTTCGTTGTCCAGACAGGTGATCCACCCAGAGCCACAACTGCGTGTATGGGGATGGGTGGTGTGTCCCTGAGGCAAGGCCTAGCCAGGTCACCCTCCTGGGCTGGGGTGCTCAGCTGTGCTCCCCAGTTTGGGCATGGCATGTGGACCAGCAGCCTAGAGAGGAGAGCCATGGGTGGCCAGAGACAGCAAGCTCCTGACCTCCTGGGTCTGGTGGTGTAAGGATGGGACCATACCAATTCCAGGAGCCCCCAACCTGGGTGGCAAATGTTTCCTGCACTGCACTGTGCCACCAGCAGCAGTCCCAGGACAGGCAGAGACACTGGGTCCCAGCAGAACAGCACCCAAAGGCTTGTTCCCTCACAGATGCAGAAAGGAAGGGAGAAAAATTACAATAAAAACAAGAGATCAGAGCACGTGCAACAGTACTGAGAGAGCAACTCACGGAGAGGAAAGCTGCTTTCAGGAGCCACAGGGGTGAAACGAAGCAGAGAGGTGAGTGACCAGGGAGAGGCAGAGCTGGAAGCAACAAACTGCACAGCACTGTGAGAGTTGTCCTCGCTGGAACAGCCTTGTAGGAGGAAGAGCACAAATAGCAGGGTAAGAGGGACAGAGTTGAGTTGCCACTCACAAAACTTCTAGGCTGGTGGTGCCTTTAAGGTCTGGGAATTCTCTGATGTCTGTTGCACCATTGAGAGACCTGCAGGGAAATGAGGGGGAAGTGAGGTGGACAGAAGACCTGGAAGCAATTGCAGCTGCCCAAGGTCCCAGACCCATCAGCCATGGTGGCATTTTTGCTTCCTCACACCCAAGTGTAGTGATTGGAAGCACAGATCCAGAGGTGCACCTCTCATCAGTGTGCCACTGCTGACTGCATGGTGGAGCAGACATCTCAGGCAGAGCAGATGCAGTGAGCTGGAATCAGGCATTTCTATGCAAGAAGGCTTGGCAAGCTCAGACCCTCTCCCAACCACTGACATTCTTGGCATCATCTTTACCCAAATGAAATAAAAAAACCCCACCAATTAGCATGGGGAATGTAAGCAGGGTATCCCACCCAAGCCTCCCCAAGTCTATGCATTTGGATTTAAAGAATGCATGGGCATTTGAAGGACTTATTTTATTTGCCTGAGTGTGTGTTCCTGGAGTGAGAAGCTGGGTGAGGCTTATAAACAGAGATTTTGAGGTTGCTTCTGCTTCAGCAGTTAGTGCTGTGTCCCAACAGGTTAGCTGAAAATCCAGCCAGTCCAGGTCAGCCAATGGGGAGCAGCCCAGATGGTGCCCACCACATAGTGGTGGCCCTGGAACAGGCCTAGGGCCATACATGTGAAAGGAGCACTGTCACTGCTGGCTGCCCAGTAAGGTTATTCATGCCACAGTGTCAGTGTTGTGGGGCACCTGTTCCTGGGGTACTTTTCCACCTTGTGGAGGAAGGCAGGTGCCTTCAGTATCCTTGTGTTTAGGCAACTACCCAACAGGGCAAGGCTTGCTTGAGCAGCATGCAGCAGCAGTTGTGGCATTGAGCATTGTTTTTGCTGGTGCTGAGGCAGCTGTGGAGACTCTAGAGGACTCCAGTGTCTGTCAGCTGAGTGGGCAGGGGGAATGAATTCATCCCTCCAAAATGCCCTTCTCAAAATTATTCTTCCTCTGCAGAAAACATTTAGTAGTGTCTACTCCTTGGCTGACTTTGGGACCCTTTGGGACTGGCCAGAAGAGTGGCATCATGCTCCTCTCTTGACACAAGGGCTCAAGAAGATAGGAAGGGAGGACACTAAGATGTCCAGCTCACAGGGCTTGGAGCTTGGATATGCTTGGTGAACTTACAGAGTGTGGAGCTTTGGCAAGTACTGGAAAGCAGACTGTCCAACAAATTGGATGGGATTGTCATAAAAATGGCTGCAAAGGAAATGAGTAACCAGTCAGATTCTGCTGTGCATGAAGAGAAGATGCTATTACAGGTCAAGAACCATGGAGGGACTACTAGTAAGCTATGTGCTGACTATCCTGTGAGGAGCCCCTGATAACCCCAGGCTCTCACACTAGCCTGTTTTGGCTGAATGTTGGTACAACTAAGGTCCCCTGTTGCTCTGAAATGGCTGGTTTTAGTCCTGCTGAACCAGGAAGCTAAGCCCTCCTTCAGTCCTGCTGATGTACACACTGCTGAGAAAGACCTTGCACTTGATGACACCTCCTCTGATCTTACATATCCACAGCACCAACATCTTTCCTATTTGTCACAGTCAGTGGAGAGAAGTGAACTCTTCTGGGTTCCAGCCAGTTTTAGGAGTTGGATCAGAGCCTACAAGAAGCACTTTTCCCCCACTGACTGAGAGACTTTGAGCAGATCCAGCGGAGACATAAGTAGTCTGGATGTGTCTCACTCCCACATCACCCCAGGGATGGTGCCCAAGGAAGATGGGGCTGGGGATGGGGCTGGTTTTGTTTTGACTGAAGCAGTGACTGTGTCCCCTTGGCTTTCCAGATTTTGGCATTTCTATAACTTAAGTCCCAGCCTGGCCAAGCAGAGCTTTTGTCACTTGCCATCATTTCCAGTACCAGTGTTGCTCAGGGAAGAACTATCCAAAAGTCTCTTCCTTGTGCCTGGGGGCAGAGGGGAAATGAGCTGACAACTGGGTGTATTTATCCACAGAGCTTTGTGTCTGTGAGCCTGGGGTAGACACAGCTAGCTGGTGTCCTGGCTCCCCGACACACGTAGCTACTCCTGTAGCTGTCTAGGAGCTTTTCCAAACACAAGGAATAAACACAGGCAGATGTCAGCTGAGGCTTAGAAAATCCTGTTATCAAGATTTCCATGGAGACCACCCATATATTGCTCCTTCATTGTTATCAGCTTGGACTGCAGAGGAGTTCAGCTGCAGGGGAAGGAGAACCCATGGCAAAACCCCCCTGAGGTGCAGCTGAGGAGATCATTTCAGCTGCCTTGGCCCTCATACAGCAAATGTCAAATTGCAGTCATGTGGACAACTGTCAGAAATCCCAACCAAACCCACCATGAAATACCCCTTTCTGGGGCATATAAGGATTTAGGAAACATTAATTAATTTTCTTACATTGTTTGGAGAAGGGGATTCCCAACAAATGCATTCTCTGGAATAGCTTTGATGTTGTTGTTATGAAAACCACTGTTAGGGGAAACAAATAGCTTGATATTAGTGGATGAGAAAGACTCGGAGATACCTTCTTTCCTTAACATTTTTGAAGGCATAAAGCCTTCAAAACACACATAAATACGGGGTGTAGACTCCATTCCAGCTGTATCATCATGCTGGTAAGTGAAGACATTCAGGACAAAGCCCTCATTCTGCTGTATTTACCCTGTATATAGCTTGATGCTCCATATGTCACTCCACTGGACCCACCAAGAACACAAGGACTTAGGGTTTAATACTTTACAGGTCAGGAAGCAAGAGCAGACAAAATACACTTATTTATATCCTCCAGGAATTCCCATTTTTATGGATGGTCTCACCTATAACTCCACAGCTGCTAACCAGAGTGCAGCCTACCAGTTATTGGCCATGTAACTTTAGAGTATTTGTAGATCTAGCTGTGATAGCTTGGGAAAATTGCTATCAGCAAACTTTTGCAGCAGTAAAGAACTCTGTCTACAGTCAGATCTCCTGTACATCTTGGCCCTGTGTCCAGGACCTGGTGATGCCCAGGTTGCTTAATACTGGAGAGACTGTGTGACTGAGAGTTGGATGGCTGTTTGAGATTTGCCTCTAATTTAAGCCATCCTAAAGTGATTAAGGATCTTATTCTCATTTTAAATGTAAGACTAATGATGATATCTGGTCTGATCAGAGCAATCTCCTAAGAATTCTCCCATTAGAAGAAAAAAGCAGTGTCAGATTTTTACTTCAAGCCTCCCAGAATCACCAGAGCAGCTTGGTCCTTGTCCCACCCCAGCCTGTCACCAGTGTGACAGTCTTAGGGTCCACAGGAACTGTGGATCTGCATCAACTCAACTTGACCCCCATCCTGGAGCTTCTACCTTCATGGATGTTAAGTGGGATGGTCTCTCCTTTTGAGTGTTTCCCAGTCTGACTGGTTAGAGGAGAGGGAGCTAGCCACTAAAATGGTCATCAACTTGTATAACTCCCTATTATAAATTTGTCCTAAGTGAGATCAAACAGTTTCTGCGTGTCAGAGGAGGTGGCACAGGGCCTGCAAGAAGACATGGCCTCACTATAACACAGACAACTCCATCGTTGTGGTCCCAGGATAGGGAATGGACATTGTAAGTAGCTGGAGATCTGATGGACTTTGTGTCCCTCAGATATCAAGGAAGAATGTAGAGCTGGAGGAGAAACCTGCTACAAGCCTGATGGGTGATCCCCCACTCCCAACTGCCATGGTGCAGAGGCTGAGGGGTGATTGGAGCTGATGGAAATCAAGGGGATAAACTGTTTTTATGTGCATGGCAGAGAGGGCTGGGAAAGACACAAGAAAGGCTTGGACCGAGCGCTCTCCTCAAGTCAGAGCACATGTGATGCTTTGTTGGTCACTCTCTGTTGGGGAATGCTTTTGAAAAGGAATAAATAGAAAATCTCACAGCTCCTGCAGTCGGCCCAGTGTCTTGATAGCCCCAGGGAATTCCAGCAGCTCGTTGTAGTTTAGATCCCTGAAAGAGAGAGAAGGGAAAAAACATTCATTAATGTTGCTGCAGGAACTCAACTGAGTGTATCTGTGCTTTGAAGGCATGGAAACTTGGTTGTTAAGCATGGGAGACAGGTTTTTCCTACTCTGCTGATCCAGCCACTGCCTGGAAACAAAATCTCACACATTCCTGCTGCAGGAATATTCCCTGCTAGGAGCACTGTCAGGCAAGAGCCTGTCCAAGCCATGGCAGCTGCCATCTGGACTCCATGCCTGCCACTGGACCATGCTGCTGCTTCTCATCTCCAGAGTACCCATGCCCCTATCCCAGGAACTCATGCCCAGGGGGTTTATCTGTGAGATGTTTTTCCTGCCTTTCCAGGTCAAAACGGGATTTTATAAAGGACAAAACCAGAAGAGCCCCATAAAAGGGCTTCGCTGCACCTGCCTCACCTTGCAGAGCAGAGGGGATCAGGGGGCCATTTCCCTAGTGCTTGTCCTGGAGACTCTGGCCCTCCCTGCTGCTGGGACATGCTGGGACATGCTGTGACAGGGACCAGCGGGAAGAACGGGCTATGGCAGGGCCTAGGTCTTTGGATGGTGAGTGCCCACTGTAAACCATGAGCCAACGGTGGGAGTGATGTGCAAGAGATACCGACACTGTTGAGCATTAAGCTTTAATTTGCAGTATAATAAATTAAGTAAAATAGAATGTTGTGGCGACCGGCAGAGAGCAACACACAATTCGATAGGAATTTGAGGTGAAGCCATTTATTGGGTGAAATCACACAGATTCTATACCTTTATTACTGCAAAGGTGGCAAGCTTATAACACGTTCTGATAAACATATCTTCTAGCTAAATATCCTTAGTTTACCTCTGATGCCTAAAAGCATCCACACACCTGCTGTTTGACCATCTTATGGCTGGTTCTTAACATGTTCCATTACTCCCAAGTACCTTCCCATAACTACTTCTTGGTTTAGGGCAGTCTGTACCCCTGTCATCAAGGCTGCTGTGTTGTGAGAATGTGATTATTAGGATCCTCTCAGCATGAGGGACTTTTCCTCTCTCATGGGAACAGAAGAATATTGTCAGGGCCTAAATCTTGGGAGAAGGGAGCTAGGCCGCGAGCAGGCCCGCTGCCTTCCCCGACAGAATGTGTTGGTCATGATGACAAGTGTAGAGTTTACCTGCCATCACCTGGCAACCAAGAGAGACATCTGAGCCTGAAACCTCCCTTGTTCTCCAAGGATGGGCTGGTGCCTCTGGAAAATAGTTTATTTGGGCTGTGGGGCACTGCTGGCAGCCCGGGAGGATCAGCCCTCTGAAGGCACCAATCCTGCTCTTGGTGGGAGAGCCCATGGAGACAGGCTGGGCTTTAGCTGTCTAGAATTCCTCCTCTAGAATGCCCAACATTCTCCTTTCAAAAGCAGTTCGAGCTGAAATGGCAAGATGTGACCCCATCCTGGCCATCCCACAGACCTAAGCACTGAAATCTGAAAACCACGGGACGACTTCCTACCTGCATGGAACTCACTGAGTTTTAAGTGGTAGATACTTGGGAGCATGAGGGTAATTACTGGCTCCTGGAGATTACTGTATAATTACACTTAATGGACCTCAAAGTAATTACCATGTAACCTGGATTGTGGTTTATGGAACAGAAATAACCATGCATTTACACAGCAATGAGTTGCTGTCCAATTACCTTGTAATTCTCATCCTCTGGGCCCAGGCATGGTAATTATGTTATGATCTCTCTTACAGTGCCTTCCCTTTCTACAGTCTTCTCCTTCACCAGCGTCCCTGCTTGGGAATCACTGTATGGCACTGTCTTGGCTTTGCTCTGGAGGTATTTACACAATCAGTCAACCCAGAGAGACCTTCCAAATTGCCCTTCCTTTGCACCTTCCAGGACTCCAGGTTTATATGACTTACATCCTACTTAGCAGGGTATTACAAGATAGGGGACAAAACCAGAAAGAAAATATGAGATAAGGTTGTCTTGCGTGGATTTTGCCTTGTGTAGCCCTGACCAGGTCCATACCAGACGTTGTTGCTGGATTCCCTTTGCAGCTTGGGGGATGTGGTGCTGGAACAGGCTGCCCAGAGGGAGGGTGGGTGCCCCGTCCCTGGGGGTGTTCAAGGCCAGGTTGGATGGGGCCCTGGGCAACCTTGTGTAGCTCCAGGCCTGGAGGTTGGTGGCCCTGCCTGTGGCAGGGGGGTTGGAGCTCTGTGATCCTTGGGGTCCCTTCCAACCCAGACCATTCTATGATCCTATTATTCTGTGTGCACGGATTGTCCCCCCACACCAAGGCCTATTTTTGCTCCTCCAGTTCCAGAGGGAGTCTGGCTGCCTGCACTACCTGTATGGATTCAACCCAAGGAATCCTGCTCTCATAGGACCTACTCCTCAAGGTCTGGAAAGAGTTCACACCGTCTCGGAATCACCAGTGCTGGGGATCAGCAGGAGAAGATCACTGGATTGGTGACCAGACAGACCATGAGTTCTACCTCCCTGCCATGCCCAACCTGCAGTGCAGCAGCAGAGTCCCAGCACTTGTGAAGCTCGTGTCCCCCAGGGAAACAGGAGTGATGCACCCCCTCCTCACACCAGCTCACATCCACTGGATATGAGTGCTCTGCACCTCCCAAGGAGCTCACACTGACACTCTCAGTTCTCATCTGGGTCCAAGCAGTGACTTTTCCCAGCCTTCCCTGCTTGAAGCCCAAATGATCTGTTTAAGAATCAATAGCCCACAGATGACTGCTCATGTGCCTCACCTTTTGCAGGGTGCACATAGCTCACAATCAGCTGCTTGGATGCTCTCAGCCAGCC
Organism: Zapornia atra; assembly: GCA_013400835.1. Lineage (NCBI taxonomy): Eukaryota > Metazoa > Chordata > Aves > Gruiformes > Rallidae > Zapornia > Zapornia atra. Next base: position 41,386 of record VZTU01006396.1, on the reverse strand, counting down.
TCTGACAGTGGAACCTGTCAGGCGTCCAGCACTGTCAAGAAGTGCCTCGCATTATACAGGCTGTGTTACATGGGGGAAGAGGGCAGGGTGGGACTTTGATGATGCACATCCCTTCAGTGAAGCTCAGGCATTACAGAATGGGCATTCCAAAGAGCAGAGTGCTTAGAAGTGCAGTCAGAAGACTGCTGGGTATTTGGTATGATCAGTCAAATCCCATTAACCCTCTGATCACTGCACTGGATGACATCAGGGGGTATTAGTGGCTGACAGTCCCAAATCTCTGCGTAAAGTGCTTAATACCTGTAGAAGTCTCACCCTGCAGTGACTTCCCAAGGTTGCAGCGAGGTTGCAGGAAGCCACACAGGCCACTCACGGCTGTCTGTCTGCCTGCATCACTTCCCGCATCACTTCCCTCCCTTGTGCTGCAGAGGGACTGGGAAGAGCCTGTGTGCTGCCAAGGGACAGGCCGTGGAGAAAGGCACTGTGAGCCCTGTCCCCAGATGACACTCAGCCCACCACCATCACATCACTGATACTGGGGGAAGCGCTGTGCAGTGGTGTGGGGCTGAGTTTCTCCCCAGTGATACTGGACGTGCCTGTGAGCAGCTGGCAGATGGAAACTATTGCCCAACAGAGAGGAGGCTCGGCTCTCCTGTGATTCACTGGCAGAAAAAGGGATTGTAGATCTGTAACCAACAGTATTTACAAGGAACAATTCCGTGTACTGTAATATTTGCTCCTGTCTTTCTGTAAAAATACCTTTCCTTTCCAGCCTGTGCCTCTTCCAGGCAGGTTGGTCTTTCATCAGCGGATGAGGGTTGTGTTTGTACCGCTGTGTGTGTGCAAGTACGTACAGGACCAGCCCTTCCCGAGCGAACACACACCTTGCCCAGCCCTGGCAGCATCTCTGTGCCTCCCTCCCCCCTGCATTTGATAGATACAAAGAGCATTGTGTTCAGCAGCTCCCTCTGGGTAAAAAAGCCACCTCTGAATGCTGGCATCCACCAGGCTTGTTGGAAAGTGGAAGTACAACCAGGTGTAGTCATGCTGCTCCAGCCTGGTTGCCAGTAACCCCAGCCTGTTCGGGAGAGACAATGTGCCCATGCTCGCCCCTCATGGTGCTTCCTGGGTTTTGGTGAGGTGATCCTCCTGCCCAGAAAACAAGCCCAACAGTGCTGGTTAACAGCTCCTCTGAGTGATGCTTGCAGCCCACTGCTCTTGACCCATGTGCCATTCACACCACCTTTACTTGCCTCAAGCACTGCCCGGCTGATGCCAAGCCATGCTGGTGAGGGGTGTTCATCTGGTTGGAGGAGGCTGGAAGAAGCCAGTAGCTGAGATAGTCCCCAAGTGACATCTCTTCCCTGCCCTGTGCCCAAGGCCCAGACCCAAACAAGGACACGTGGCTGTCTTCCCTCTTTCTTCTCCATCCTTCCTTCCTTCCCAGAACATGAGTCATTCTCTGGTCCAAGCAGTGCCCCAGAAACAGCCTCCAGTCTTAATGGCAGGGGGCAATGGGGAAGTTTCTGCTCATTTAGTGGAATTCCATTCTCAGGTCTGTCCACAGATGCCTGATATCAGGAGAGCTGCATCCACGCCAGACACCACCACTCTCCCCCTGCTCTCCTGTGATGAATCTGGACCAGCCTCCGTACCTGGTGGTGGGTGTCCAGAGCTTCTTTCTCAGTGTAGGGCCAAGGCAGATGGGAAGGAATCTGAGCTCAGTGGGTCAGGGAGGATTATGTGTTTTGACAGTGGCAACAAAATTTCCTCCACTGAGTGGACCGCCCATCATTTACAAACCCTTTCCAGGGGCTTTGTGGATACAGGGAATCGACATGACACAGAGAACTCCTCCAAGTGTCCTCTTCCTCTCCCTGCCTTACCTGAGCTGCTTGGGCAATGCTTTGCTGGCCCCAACTCCACACTCTGACACTTTACCACTGCTTTCAGCTTTGGGATGATGTGGGGAAAGCTGCAGAAAGACAAACGTGTTGCCAGGTGACACTCTCCACTGCACTGCTGTGACACATGGGGCTGGACAGGGAGGCCTCTTGGCCCAAGAAACTGGACCTGGCACTGTTGGGGTCTCAGCTGCCCCAGCTCTGGGGTCTGCCCCAAAGCTTGAACGCTGTGTATGGGGTCTCCTGGCTGTGGGGCACTGCTCTTTTTGGCACGACTGGGAAAGTGGTCCCAATGCTGGCATTACCTGGTGGAAGGATGCCAACACACCATGGCCATGGCTATGCCAAAAGAAGCCTCATAGGGAAAAAAGAAATAACTGGCATAGTACAAGGAAGAGAGTTTTGCTTGTTATCAAGAACTTCTGGAAGCAAAATCACTCAGGTTCAGAAATGATGTGCAAGAGAAATGACTATAAAAATCACTTTCCTTAGTTGGGCTCCAAGTTACCAGCTCTAGGCATCACAGTAGGATGCCAAAAGGAGCCTTGTCTGTTCTTCTAGTTGAAATTAAAACCTCTTAAAGGTCACCCGGTCTGCCCAAGACAGAAGGAACTGGCTGGCTTTCCATTGCTGTTATTTCTAGAGTGAGCCTATAGCTTCATATTTGGAAGATCTTAACCAACCCTGTTGTTTATTTAGAAATAAAAGTAAATTGACATCAAAGGCACAGTTATTTTGGGCTTTAACTGCCAGGGTGATTTGAAGCTGACAACATGCAGACTGGAACTATTAATATCTTCAGTCAGGCCAAAAGGAGAGAAGGAGGGGAAAGAGTCTCAAGTCAATTTTCTGCCTGTTAGGGACTATTAGTGGTTCCACACAGGAAGCCAAAAAAATTATATAGTACTATAAATTCTTCCATAAGCCACAAAACACCACAAATTTGCAGCTAATAAACCTGAAGATGCAGGATGATTAGAAGCTGGAGATGGGACATGTGCTGACTATTTCAGTCTCAGTCTAGTTGGGGATGTTACTGCTGTGCCCTGGAGAGAGACTTTGTGCAACCTCCGATAAGGACTTGCATTTCCACCTGTCCTGTGCTTGCATCTAATCAAGCTGCCAGTAATTACCACTGCTGTTAGTGGTGCTGGTTACTGTGGCCAAGCCAAGCACTGGAAATGATTTAATTGGCAGTCTGAAAGCCCACGGGGCCCATCGTGACCATGCAGTTTGACCCCTTGGCCTGCACCAGCCAGGCAGCCTTACCCAGATATCATGGTCATGGCTTGTGGTTGAGCTCGAGCTGGGAAGAGCTGTTTGATTAGTCCTGAGTATGAAAAACAATGGTACCATAGTTCTGGTGGCTAGTATCAGCATCAGCCCTGCTCTCCTGGTAGCGTGTGTGATGCCTGTGTGCCCTTCTGCAGCATCTGGATGAGGAGATGCAGCAAGTGCCCATAATAAGTGAAAGGAGGGAGGGGGATGTGGAAGGACCCAGACCTCATGTCTGACTCTGACCAGCCTGGAGCTGCGTGCCCGTCCCCCTAAATGGAGACACACAAGAGAGGGATGCTCAAGTGTGGGTGGAAGAGAGAAATGACCTACCATGGGATTCATCTGCTGGGTCAGTGTTGCAATTTGAGGGACTAATCAGGTCCTAGGAAGGCCCATTTTTGGCAAATTACAAGGAGAAGAGCCTGTGATGGGGTGCAACAGAGTTCATGGATGTCCCATAGGAGCAGAGATGGGTCCCCACACCATGGGAAGGTTGTCTGGTGGGAATGGTGCCTGATTCCTGCCAGGAGCAAGCAGCAACCTCTGCACAAGGCCTCATTCTGACAGCCTGGCCTGGGAACATTCCCATCTCTCACTTACACTGTGCTGCACCATTTCACAGGGGTTATGTGACGCAGGAAGGTGTATTGCTGGGGCAGGGGGGACCTGTGTGTAGGTCATGCTTTGCATGCACACAGCCACCAACCCTTCCTTGCACAGCTCTGTTCTTCATTTAAAAAATGCAGCAGTTCCCAGAATGTGTCTCTCCCAAGCCCTATTCCTGTCTGTCTGTCCTCTAACTGACGAAGGTACCGGATTAAATATGTTTCCAATTCCGTTTGATTTATTTAACAAGGTTGAAATAAGCCTCTGAGAACAGGATCTCGTGGGGGGTCCTGGGAGCCCAGGCACTGCTTTGCACATATCGTTTACCAGACACAAAGGGAGCTGACCGCAGAGCCCAGCAGTGGGGACCTCGGTCGCTGGGATGCACAGACAATAACCATGGAGCCGATGACTCAGGCGTGGAGAAGGCTGCTGTACTTTGCCAGGCAGGGGAGAAGGCAGGCTCTAGGAAGTCTGGTCTACAGCAGAGAGTTTCTGAACTTCAGGAAGGGAGCTGGCGACCTCTACCTACCCCCCAAGGTGCACAAGTTGCTGGTGATCAGCCCCCGGCCCCGCTGCTGGAAGGAGGAGGGGGTGTGGGCTGGGGGCAGAGCTTCTGTGCGTCAGCACAGCCTGCAGCTTGCCTCTGCTGCTGTTTCTGCTGTCTTGCAGTGTCTGCTCCTCCTTTTCACAGGTAACCAACTCTCCCTCACATATTTCTGGAGGCTGGAGGCAGAGGCTTCCCTGCTACTGGTGTGGGCAGCTGCTCTCGCTCATCTGCTCAAGGCTTTGAGTGAAAGGAAGCCAGGGGAACTGGGGACACTTGGCAAGTGACAGCAGGCAGGTGTGGAGGCCCAGGGGCTGGGGGTTTGGGGAGACTCAGCACTATCTATCACTGTAAGATCAGCAGCTCCAGAGAGTGGGGAGCCAGGTGGGAGGGCTGTCAGGGTGCAAGACGGGGTGGTGTGAGGACTTGGTGGGCAAGGGGAGAATAAGCAGAGTCCTGCAAGGGAGGAGAGCCTCAGAGCAGAGCCATGACGCATGGAAAAATGCAGTGGTGCCACAATTCCCTTTTCACCTCAACTGCCTTCACTTCCTGCCTTTTTTCTTCATAATCTTGTAAAATATCATGTCAGCTCGGGGTCATGTTGAGCCAAAGCTCAGAGCCCAGTGGGAAGGTACCTGGCTGGTTCAGAGCCTGAGCTGCATCTGTGAGGACATGTTTGTGGCAGTCCAGGCTTCTGCCCTTGGGGGAGAAGATGCAGCAAACTGGGACCAGTTGGCCCAAGGAGCCCACAGGAGGGAAATGTCTGGTCCCAGACTGCTTTATGTGTGTGCCAATTCCGTTTGACAGGTGGATTTTTCTTTTTGGAAAAGTCACCTTCCATTTACATGATGATCAGAGCAGGTAATGAATTTTATAGCTGTGTTCTTGGACCAGACACCCATGCATCCAGGGCCCTGAGATGTGGTGCCTTTTTCCAAAAGCCACCTGCCCTCTTCCCTTCTCCATCCCCTGACTCTGGGTACCCAGCCCTCTGCTGAATTTTCCTCCCTTCTCTGGCAGGGCAGCATGGGACCACAGAGCCAAGCTGCCTCTGATGATATGCCCAGGGTCCCACGCTGATGCACAGCAGGGTTGGAGCGTCAGGATGCTGAGGAAGGAACAGAGCAGCTCAGCACAGCAACCAGGACATCCGTGGAGGAGTCAAAAACTATCAGCAATTTCCAGAATTGCACAGACTGGGATTAGCACCACAAAACTGCACAAAAGGTTTCAAATCAAACATGCTGGTGGAGACAAATGCCACCTGAGGAGCAAGGTGGCACTTAACAGGCAGTTTTCCAGCAAAGCCTGCTTGGCCCTAAAGGGTTAAAAACCCCTTGTATGAGCTGTGGTGCAGATATTTCCCATTTCCTTCTTCCTGCCTTCATTGCCTGAGGTGCTCTTTATATTAATTTTCTTCTTTTTCTCTCTCTCCCCCATAGAAAATGCAACTCTCTGGAGGAGTCGGGAGGTTTCAGTTCTGCTCTGCATTTACAGACTCGACTAATTACCTGGCTAATAGAGCAGTGTGCTGAGAAAGCCTGTGGTAAGGGCATTTCCTGTGAGACAAGGTTAGGCAGATAAAGTGCCTGGAGCCAGAGGGTTTTGGATTCAGCCCTTCTGGGAGACGTTTTTAATTTATTAGCGCTATTTTTTTTTTTAAAGTAAATTAATAGGGTTTTAAATGAATGGAGAGTTTCTCTTTCCAAGTGATTTATCTCCTTTGTCTGATGAGCAGAGGAGCTGGCAGGGATGTGGATGGGGAGGGAAACATCAGAGATAGGCAGCAGAGGGTTCATCTCAGGTGGAGGGGATGGGTAAGGGCTGTGGGGCCTCTCTGAACTGCTTCCCCACCACGTCTGTGTCAGAGAGAGGATGGAGATGTCTGAACAATTGGAGGAGCAGCATTTTTGGGGCAATCATTGCTGTTTTGGCCATAGCCTGGAGGCCTTCAGCATTTTGAGCTGGTTCTGGGGAGCAGCCATTTGTTGTTCCCACCCTTGCCTCATCTCCAGGAGCCACCTTAACCCTGCTGTGGGATGGGGAGACTGGACTCTGACAAGACATATTTTGCTCTATGCCCATGTCAGGGTCTTGTTTGGCTGCACATGCCAGGGCAGGGAGGAGCTCTGGCCCCAATTTTTTGTTGAGCCCATGTTGTATGGAAGACTTGGCCATGTCCATGGACAGGACCACTGGAAAGAGCATAGTTCTTGCTTTTGAACTTCTCTTTGCAGCTCAGCAGCTCAAAATTGAGCCCTGTGCAGACACTGGGGGATATGTGGTGGCCTTTGTGATTGGGGGACCTGCACATACCCATGCCAGGGGAATGCTTTGTGCTGCCAGCCCATCCTCACCCAAAAGCCACGCAAGAGCCTAGGCCTGCTGGAGAGGGTATTGTTGCCTGCCCACCCCATAGCAGAAGCCCTAAGGACTTCACTCAACAGGTTTCCTCACCCTGAGTGTACACAGCAGGCGCTCAGGACCACACCACCTCCTCTGCCTGCTTGGACAAAACAGTCCTGATGGGACAAAACCCACCACCCTGCCACACCAGGCCATTTACTGTGGTCCAAGTGCTCCTCTCAGCCACAGGTCTTCCCTTCTGGGCATGGTTATGGGTATTTAAAGTCTCTGTGCCCCTCTGTTCCTGCTGATTCTGCTCTGCATCTCTGACAAGCACCCCCTGAGCTTGCACCTTATTTAAAGGGTCTAGCCCATTACCCAAAGGGGCTACAGGAAGAATATGTCACATAAGGCCATTTACACTCTTATTTACTCTGTGTCTTTGATAGAGGGCTGAAAAATGCCAAGCATCACCCACTTTGACTACCTGATACCTGGTGTTGTGGTTCAGCCATGTGTTGGGTTTCTATCCACAGCCCTGAAGTGTCAGTCTGTGCTTATGGGAACTGGTGAGGGAATCTCACTGGGTTTCAAGGATATTTCAAAACCCTATTGGGAATCTGGCCAGAGCAGCTCTGACTTGCTGCCAGCCCGTCTGCCCAGGTTTCCTTCCCAGGAAGAGGAGGCTGGGGCTTGTGGGGCTGGTGAACAGACAGATTTTTGCACTGAGGAAGTTTTCTTGGAGATGCTTTCTCCAGCTACATGCTGGTGTTTGACCAGTTGAGAGCATGGGTATGCACATCTACACAGAAAGATGCACAAAAACCACAGATTTGCTCTTGTGCTGTACCTGGCAGAGCTGACTTGTGCACAGTAGCTGCAAGTCAACGCAGGAGAAACATGAAGTCATTCATCTGGCTTCACTTTACCTCCTTCTAGCTTTGCTACCCTCCTAAAACATCAGGGCCAAGCTCTCTCCAAGAACAGAGATGCTCCACTGGGATCTATTTTTGCAGACATGACAAGACCTGGGGTAGGCATCCGGTGTGGTTGTAGACTGCTGAGACCTGCATGGAGCAGCACATGCTGTTTCCCTTAAAGCTTTGCCTGCACTTGATAAAAATAGAAGTATCCTAGTCTAGCTGAGTATGAGAAGAAACAATTCCCTTAAGGGAGCAGAAGTTTCTTCACCTAAAACTTCCCAGGCTTTTCTGAAAAGCCCCAAACAATTATATATATATATATTTATTTTTTTTTTTCACTTCAACTTCTACAGTTCTTTAACCATTGTGCCTGGTTTATAATCAGCATCTGGCCACAAATACTCATTTTAGGAACCCTGAAGAAGAGTCTGTCTTCACCAAGTCTTACCATCCTGCTGCCTTCCAGGAGGTAACGCCCACAGGGTAACCAAGAGCACAGTTTGGCTTCCACAAGCCAAGAAAATGTGCTAAGTGCTGTCAACAGAATGTAATCATAATTTGAGTTAAAGGGTATGTGTGGAGACTGTAATAGTCTGCACATGCACAGGAACTGAGAGGTGGTAGGTGGCTGCAGGTTTAGCAGCTTGGCTGGGCTCTTGCAGCAAAATGCTCAGCTGTTGTTTGCCACAAAGCTTGGCCAGCTTGGGTCATCATCAGCAATGAGTGTTGGAGATGAACACACTGGGGGACAACACGTTCCTCAAAGATCAGAGGCTTAAAATACTTGCTGGCCTGGAGGTTAGAATTAGATGCTCAGGCCAAGAGGAGCAAGAGCCGACCCACTGTCTCTTGAGGACACTCCTTCAGTGTGATGAGATGTGGAGGAGAGTCTGGAGGTCTCACCACAGCACTGTGCATGCAGCTACAGGCAGCCCGTGGAGGTCTGGGCCATCAGAGCATGGATGAAGGCAGCAGTCAGGCAGAGTCCTGCTTGAGGGGGACAACTCCTGGAACCTGAGTCTCGACAGGCTGCCTGGTCATTGTGGACAGGACTTCCACTGTCACAGCCTTGCAGAAAGCCACATCCTGGCAGTGCTGTGGAGTCCTGTCCCTGCAGGGACTGAGAACGAGAGAGGGAGATGCTGAGCTCTCCTGAATGCTGGGTGGCATCTCGGGCAACAACAGTCAAAGAAAGTGCTACAGCAGGAGCAGAGGGGAAGAGAGGGAAAGTGAGCTTACAGCACAAGTGTCTGTGCTTTAACCACCTTGGATACAGGGTAAGGTTTCCCTGACAGTCTGTGATGTTGTTATATGGTCTGCCAGCGTAGAGCCCAAACAGGGTTTTTTGCCCCTGGGCTGGGCACTGGGGAGGCTGCACCTCGAGTGCTGGGTCCAGTTCTGGGCTCCTCACCATCAGAAGGACATGGAGGTCCTGGAGCGAGTCCAGAGAAGGGCAACCAGGCTGGGGAAGGGGCTGGAGGGCAAATCCTCTGAGGAGCAGCTGAGGGAGCTGGGGGTGTTCAGCCTGGAGGAGAGGAGGCTGAGGGGAGACCTTCTCAGCCCTCCCCTGCCCTGCCAGGAGGGTGCAGAGAGGTGGGCGAAGGTCTCTTCAGCCAGGGGCCAGGAGATGGGACAAGGGGCAATGGGCTCAAGCTGCCCCAGGGCAGGGTCAGAGCAGATGGGAGGGAAAAGTTCTTCCCTGCAAGAGTTGTCAGGGCCTGGCCCAGGCTGCCCAGGGAGGGGGCTGAGTCCCCACCCCTGGGGGTGTTTAACAGAGGGGAGATGAGGTACTGAGGGATCTGGGTCAGCACAGGACAGGGATGGTTGGACTCCATCAGCTTTAAGGGCTTTTCCAACCTGGGGATTCCGTGATTCTGTGATTTGGCCAACCCTTAACTTACTGGTTTTGGATGGGAGCTGTCTGATATTCAAAATTCCTGCTTAATTCTGCATTTTAGCCTTTTCTCCTAGCTTGTTCACATGGAGCACATACTCCCTGAGCAGGACATGCGTGCAAGCTCTCTGGATTGCACCAGGATTAGCCTTGTGTCCGGGGCCTCAGAGTCCCCTCCCAGCCACTCGACTCACATGCACTCACTCTGCAGCAGCAGCCCTGCCAGACCAGCTTGCACAGACACAGGGAGAAAACCAGCCTGCCAGCATCCCAGGAAGCATCATGCCCTGGGCATGCACTTGCTGGGCTGGTGCCTGGAGCAGCCCTTGGTGCATGGTGACACGGGAGCACGCAGCAGGGCTGACCCAAACACAGCAGCCCCTTCCTGGGGGCTGTGCTGGAGAGGAGGAATGCACAGGAGATCTTTAGGACAGAGAAGAAAACAGGTGACTCACAGGGTTTCCAAGCTGTGCAGCCCATCAAAGCCGTTGGCTCCCAGGCTTTGGATCCGGTTGTTGTGTAGGTGCCTGTGGAGACAACAGAGATGGTCAGTGGAGGTGCAAGCTGACCTTTTCCTGCTGGTCTGAGCCACTGCCCAGGGACATCCTGCAAGCTGAGCACAGTCTGGGCTGGGAACATGATGGGGGTTATAAGGTCCCCTCCCTTGCCCCATGAGAGACATGCTGGGTGCAGTAGTGCTTGCAGAGCAGCTACAGAGCTCCCATGTCTCCCAGGGATTCAGGCTGATGTAGGAGAATCCCTGAGTGCTCCCCTTTCACAGCTGCCAGGTGACTTTGGATGAACATGCTTAAGCAAGAAGTTTCCAGAAACACCCTAGATCTCACCTTACCCTGCAACATGCCATGTGGCATCAACAGTTGTTGATGGGCACAGGGTGCTATCTAAGGACACAGTCATATTTGGACTCCTTGGAGACTTAGTAGCAGCAAGAAGACTTTGAGTTCAAAATAATCCTGTTAGTCACAGTTTATTATCTTGCAAAATAAATGAAAATGCAGCTGGTTCCTGGGTTAGGTCCAGGTTGATTGCAATGAAAGTCATCTTCAGTTTAATGCTTCAGAGTGTCTGGCTGAAGAGCAGGGGCCGTGCAACAGACTCATGCACATTGTCTACACTAAAGCTAGGTTTTTTCCCCATTCCTCTTCATCTTGGTGTTACATAGAATCATAGAATCACAGAATGCTTTGGGTTGGAAGGGACCTTAAAGATCATCAAGTTCCAACTCCCCCTGCCATGGGGGAACCCTCACTAGACCAGGCTGCTCAAGGCTCCATCCAACCCAGCCTTGAACTCCTCCAAAGATGAGGCATCCACCACTTCCCTGAGCAACCTGTTCCAGTACCTCACCACCCTTGTAGTGAAGAATTTCTTCCTAACATTCAATCTAAATCTACCCCCTTCCAATTTAAACCCATTCCCCCTCATCCTTGAACATCTAGTGCCTTGAACATCTGATGCTTAAGGGCTCTAGAGCTTCCAGCCTTTGTGTTGGTGCTGAAGAGCCATGTACTGCTACCCCTGCACAGCCACCTGGTGTATTTTTGCCTTGGAAGCATCATAGATAATGAATTCCTGGAGTCCCATCTGCCAGGTCCTCTCTTTCCATGGAAGCCTTACTCTTATGTCTCATTTCTTTTGGCAAACCCAAGATCTCAATTCCTGGATTTTTCATCTCCAATTGTCAGAGACTGTGAGCACATCTAAGTACTTTTGCCATCTGGCTTCCTTTGCAGGCTGTGGGAGCTGCATGGTTATTTGTGCATCTCCCTCTGTGTAACCCCACTCAAAGGGTAGGCTGAAGTTCACACAGAGAGATCTTGTGAGCAGCCTGAGGAAAGCCTGCTGTAAAACAGCAGAAGACAACCCACTGATACCCAGCCTGCACTTATACCAGTTGCACTTAAGCACATTAGTAAAGTCCATGCTTGCACTGGGATGGTCTGTGGGGAGGAATGCTCACTGAGGAGGTAAGGCCCTCTGGGGCAGGAGACGCTCTTTACTCTCTGTCAGGAGAGGTTTCCCCATTTTACAGTTCAAATTCTGTGTGATGAACGTGTTGCTACACCACGTGCCTTTGGGGTCCTTTCCTCCCTTGCCCATCCTCAGGGATGCACCAGCCTTTGTCCAACACTTGCAGTCTCCTTCCAAGAGCCCGGGGGAGGCTCCATGCTGGCAGGTGGATCAATGACTTTTTCTTTATTTGCTGCTTGATCTAAATCTGTCTCAGCTTGAAAAATCCCTTACTCCACCTCAATTCAAGTGTGAGCTGTTTGGCTCAGCACAGGCAGCTCCCACTGCCAAATATTCTAGGGTAAAACAGGAGGGAGCTGGGAGTGAAGGAGCAGCCAGGCTCTAGGGCAGTTTGGTAGGGGCTTGCAAAACAGAAACCAGCCCAAGAAGGATGTTTGTCATTGGGATGAGAACATACAAACATGTCAGAGGGAGGGCAAGGGAGGGGAGAGAGGCATGATAAAGTATGTTTGCTCCTTTGAGCAAAAGAGGGAGGGGGGGAAGAAAAGTAAAAGGATATTGCCTACAAGAAAACTTGGTTTGATTGTGACTCTTAGAGGAGAAAAAAAGCTGAGATCAAAATCTTACAGGAGATATTTCTCTCTGTCACAAGAAAAGAAGTTCAAGCCCAGATGGTTTCTTCCACCCAGTGTTATGGGATTAGTTTCAGATCATGTTTCCCTTACTTCATTTTCCATCTCCAGTGCAAAACGGTGCCAACCCCTTTGGGTCCCTTTGAGCACTGGATTTGGCAAATGGAGGGTCCTGTGTCTGTCGTGAGGGTTCCATGGAAAGAGAGGACCTGGCAGATGGGACTCCAGGAATTCATTATCTATGATGCTTCCAAGGCATGGAAAGAAAGGAAATGCAGCTGCTAGGGAAGATGTGAGCTTCCTGGAGCTTTGTTGGGGTGGTACAACAGGACACCATGCTCAGGCATGCTGAGGAGCTGCCTGCTTCCACTCCAGTCAGGCAAGGGGACAGAATAAGAAAGCAATCACCTGCTGTGTTTATATTTGGCTCTAAAGTGCTTTGTTTGGAGGCAGAGTAATGAAAATCATCAGAAGGAAGTTCTTTGTTGGCAAGAAAGTTACGAGCAACTGAAAAAGAGAGCTAGAAAAAAAAATATGTGCTGTCCAAGCTGAACTCCAGAGTTGTTACCCAACCACATGGCAATAATAGAAACATGAGAGCTGGAAAGGTAAACACTTGAAAAACTCCCCCCTTGCTTCCACCCTGCCTTTTTTTTTTCTTTTCTCCCCTGGTAAACAAATTTTAACAAGTTGAATTGCAACATCTCCAGGGTTTGTCAATTTGAGCTCAGCCCACACGACGTTATATTCTGCCCTGGAAATTACAGCTGGTTTGATAGGAGCTTGAGATACTCAGTCCTGGGCTATAAACAACCTCACTCATGATGCAGAAACATGAGAAATCTTTAAGCCTTTGCTATTCCTCTTGGAGTTAGCATCCTCCTCCATCCTCAGTAAGAGCAATGGACTTTAAGATCTGTGTTCTCTCCCTTGCAGGTCAGTACCACAAAGTGAGGCTGGTATGGGATGATTGTCCATGAAAGCAGCTTTGCCCAGGAAGGAGCAGGACAGTCATTGCTTTTTTTTTTGTGGGCCAGCATGTAGAGTGTTCTTCAGTTGTGCAGCTCCATTAGAAAACAGTGGTCTCTGCAAAAGGAATTGTCACGACCAACCTCTGACAAGAGATGGTCTAGCTGCTCTGCTCTGCCAGGTGACCCCATGCTGGGCCTTGCTGAAAGGCAGCATAAATGCCACACAGCTGCAGAATGCCACGTGGCCACAATCCCCCAGACAGGAGGCAGGATAGGGATAGGGATGGCTTGAGGTTGGTTGATGTCTCAGGTGATGATACTTCAGAAACACACCAGAAAAAAAAAAAATCCTAAAAGATCTATTTGTACCCCAACAAGGAGAAAAAAAAGAAAAAAGAAAAAAAGAAAAAAAAAAGAAAAAAAAAAGGGGGAAAAAGAAGAAAGAAAAGGCACAACAGTTTCTAGAAGGAGGATATTCTGTCCTTGTCAACAATTTCTTATCATAAACTGGGCATAAATGAGATTTTCCCAAATCATCCCTGCAGCACTCCCAGTATTTTATTTAATTTCACTTCCTTTTCCATCTATTCTTCCAGTGGATTAAAAGATCCTGGTGAACAATTTTGTAGTGAAGTGAGAGACAGCCCAACACAGGCATTAGCACTGGGAGCTCTGAGTCTGAAAATGCCACCTCCAAGGGGACAGGGCATCTCCATCATTTCTCTTCCTTACAATGGAAAGCATCTTGAGCAACTGTTCCAGCTGCTGGTGTCTGCATGAACAAGGCTGTAAGGAAAGGGATGTGATATCTCATCTGCATCATGCACAGGGGAAATGGGTTGTGGAAGGCTAAACCTATTTCTGGTACCCACATTGTTAAGAGGATGTTGATAATTTGGAATGGGTGCTGAGAAGAACAATAAAAATGATCCAAGGGCTGGAAAAAAACCTAGGATGGAGACATAGAGAACTCAATCTGTTTAGCTTATTAAAAATAAGATCAAGGGGATGAGTGCAGCGTAATGTACAGGATTTTTCCTGGTTAGAAAATGGGTACTAAAATCATTCTGTGATTTAGTGGAGAAAAGAATAATAAGAACAAATGTCTGAAGTCAAAGCCAAAGAAAATTCAAATGGGAAATATGAGCTTTTTTTTTTTTTCTTTTTTTTTTTGTTAACACTAAGGATGATTAACCACTGGAACAAACTACAAAGAGAAGTGTTGGATTCTCCCTTGCTTTCATTTCTAATGACTTCATTTTTTCTTCCTCAAAAAGGACAAATGCAAACATTTTCCATCAGTTATTTGCATTAGATGATTTGAACTAAGTTCGAATCTGACATATTAATTCTCACACTGGATCAGCCATTGCCAGGAGGAATTCCTGGCTGTGTTGTGGCAAAATTGTCCTTTTTCCTCAATTTGGCCATGGATAAGTAGAGAAACCTAAATCATAAATGGTGCAAAGTCCAAATCCCCTTGTGTAGTGAGGGACTAGCGTGAGACTTGTCTGGTGAAGAATAAAGCTCTGTCAGGAGTGACATTGTCAGGGGTGTGTTGGAGTGCTGTTTACTTCTTCCTCAAGTGCTGGAGAGGGAAACTCACTTTTGCCAAGGCAGCGTGCTCGGTCCTCAGGGAGAAAAGGCACTTCTGCAAATTGAAAGGCCCATGAATGGGACCCAGATGTTCCAGGCAATATTGTTCTTAATAATAATGAATTGCACATGCCTGGCACTCCCTGCCAACACCGAGGTTCCCAAGAACTTCTCAGAGGGCGACTTGTTAACTCCCTTGTGCAGGTGAAGGGTGGTTGATGAAAAGCTCAACACAACCTGTCCCTGTGCGCTGGCAGGCCGGAATGCCACCCATGTCCTCTGCTGCATCCCCAGCCACGGGACCAGCAGGTCTGGGGGGAGATTCTACCCCTCTGCTGCACTCTTGGAGAGCCCCCCCTGAAGTGCTGCATCCATCTTGGGAGTCCCCAGGAGAAGAAGGACATGGAGCTGTTGGAGCAAGTCCAGTAGAGGCCACAGAGATGATCTGAGGGCGGGAGCACTTCTGCCATGGAACCAGGCTGGGAGAGCTGGGCTGGCTCAGCCCAGAGAAGAGAAGGCTGCTTCTGGGGAGAGCTCCAAGCCCCTTCCTGTCCCTCGAGGGGCTGTAGGAGAACTGGAGATGGGCCAGTGCCAAGGGTAGGGAGGGCCAGGCCCAGGGGAACAGCCTTCAGCTGCAGGAGGGCAGCTGGAGAGGAGCTGGGGGGCAGAAATCCTTCCTGGGGAGGGGGTAGGCCCTGGCACAGGGTGCCCAGAGAAGCTGGGTCTGCCCCTAGATCCCTGACAGGGTTCAAGGCAGGGTTGGATGGGGTTTTGTCACCCTGGGCTGGTGGGAAAAGATGATCACTAAGGTCCCTTCCCACCCAAACAGCTCTATGACTGTGATTCTATGCACAGGTTCATCCTGTCACTGATCTAACAGACTGAGGTTTGTCGTGCTGGGGAGCCCCGAGTCTTGCAGATATCAGCTGAAACTACTGGTTCTCAGCTCCCTTGGAAAGCAGGGATGGTATGTTTGATGTTTGCTCCCAGGCAGATGGGGAAGGCACTAAAAATCAGTGGACCTTCCTGGACATTTTAGCCAGAGTAACACCAGAACAAGGACCGAAGTGAGAGTGGGAGTCCAGGAGTCTTAGGAGTCTTGGGATTGAGTTTCCCCAGACCATACTGTTAGAGAGAGCAGCATCATGTCCTCACATGATAACAACTGTTTAAGAAAGAGAAATCCTAATAAATATCATTCATTTACTGTCTTCAGATCTCAACACATTCAGCTGGAAGATCTTGCTGGGTGTCCTAGGAGGGAAGCACTAGCAGGAGAGCGGCTTGGTCTCAACAGTACATCAGCTGAAATTCTGGTGGCATGAACATAAAGAGCAGGGAGGGGAGGGGGCAGGGGCCCAGTCTTATATAAGCACATGCAGTAACAGGCTTTAAAATATCTACAGGGAGGAGCCCTTGGTGTTTAGTAGCTGTCAAAAAAAGCAAATCAAATTCTAGGTATGCCTAGGAGAGAGAAAATAGGCTGCAGTTTTGGTCTCTCCATTGCAAAGGTGTGAAGAGCAAACACGTGTGATATGTAGACCAACTTCTGGCTGCAAACCAGCTAACTGGATGTGGACTGCAATGGAAGGGTATGAGAAATGGTAACAAATACAGAGCTAGAGAGAGAGAGCAAGAATTCGAGGGTATTCAGCAAAACTGACTGGTAGCTGCATGAAAATGACTTTCTCAGAGTCCTTGTGCAGGGTTGGGGCCAGATAAGAGGAGAGGAGCATCTTTTTTGCATCATGGGGCTGAGTTAACTCCTTGGCTCTGAGCTCATGGTGCAGGAGGCAGCACATGCTGAGTGCTTTTGCCAGCAGCTGTTCAGCATTGCAGGAGTGTTTGAGTCAGAGGGGTTTCCAGGAGCTAAGGCTCCCTGTGGACCCAGAGAATGATCTGCATTTTGACCTCATTTGCTCTAACTTAAGGGATTCCCTGCCATGTGATGAAAGCAAAACTTCCCAAAGACTATCTCTAGCCAAGTCCATCATTACAAAGCTGCAGAGCAACCTCTACCCTGCCTGGTCTGCGTAGGGGAGGTGACTAAGTCTGTGTCCCACCAGTGTATTAGCATCTCTGCTGGAGTGCTCACAGCTCCTTTGGTGACACCAGGAACAGCAGCCCACTGCAGAGATGTGACAGCACAGGGATATCTGTGGCACTGGGGGAATTCCTGGCCACGGTTCCCAAATTCATCCACGTGAGGTTTTACTGAAGAACCAGTGGACCCATGTGGGGAGCAGGGCTGAAAGAGGTGCTGGGATTCCTGGCTCGAGAGTTGACATTCTGCTCAATTCAGCTGACAGAGGAGATGAGGGACACTAATGAGAACTGCTGTCATGCACTTTATCAGCCTGTCAGCAGAGCAGCATGGGGGTTTCAGATGCTTGCTTCTAAATGAAAAATCTTTTATGCCTAAGAAAGAAGATGCTTTTTGTAAAAAAAAAACAACCACCAAACCTTTGCTTGATACAAATAATTAGCTGAAAAATATTCAGGACTGTTTCTGATGCTACGACACATTTTGTCCTGAATAGATCAGACTTGGAGGTATCATCTCCAGTATCCTATTCCCATGAGCCACCCTGATCAAACAAGCCATCTCCCTTCTGCCATCAGCAGCACGGTGCCAACATCACAGCACATGAAGCCGTTGTTATCAAAGCTAGGGAAAGGATGGCGCCAATTACTGAGACT
Source organism: Zapornia atra (assembly GCA_013400835.1). Classification (NCBI taxonomy): domain Eukaryota; kingdom Metazoa; phylum Chordata; class Aves; order Gruiformes; family Rallidae; genus Zapornia; species Zapornia atra. The sequence continues at coordinate 23,997 of VZTU01006396.1, read as the reverse complement.
CATAGAATTCCTGATGAGTGATTTACATGAGGATCTCCTTACTGAACACCCTGCAGCCCTGGTTTGAAACCTGCAGGAGGAATAGATGGGAATAAGATCAGGGAATTCCTCAGCAGAGATGTAATTTATGAGCAGAGACTGAACCCCTTAACTTACTGCAGACCAAGGCTTGTATATTCTCATGTTGGTGCTTTGTGTCAGCGTGTGATGATAACCCACATCTCTCCCAAAGGCCCAAGGTGTGTGGAGAAGAGAAAGCACCTAGGAAGGTGTGGTCAGTCGTGTCCATGAGCATTAATCAGGCTGATAGGAGAGATTCCTCACTGCTCCCTCACATCTGCTGTTGGCTCTCCTCCCCCATGCGCTCACTTGAGCACCTCTGAGGCTAGAAGGCTCCTGATGTGTATGGTAGCAGCCAGCTCTTCTCCATCTCTGTCCAGACTCTGAAACTTGCAGAGGAATATGCATGTGTATCATCTGCATCCTGGCAGGGAAACTCTCCCCACAGACTTTACTGCTGAGCTTGGCTGGGCTTTGGGAGCATTTGCTTCTCAGCTTGGAGGGTGAGTGAAGCAGGGAAACATCCCTGGTAGGGTGTGCAGGAAGAACACTGGGTGACTTTCCACTGGCTGTGCGCTGACAGGGGTATGCATGGAGGCATGGGAGAGATTTATGGGGCCAGTTCTGCCAAATGCTTGTGATCCCACAAAAATTCAGCATCGTGTCCCACAGCGCCTGGCAGGATCACACGTGTTCCCTTCCAATTGCCTGTGGTGGGACATTATTCTCTCCCTTGTGACCTAATGGTCAATGACTTTTATTTCTTGAGCCTGCCTGTTTAATTAAGAAGTTGCTTCCCACCCAAAGGATGGGATAAGCCAGAAAGAAAGAAGCATGCTTTTGAGACTGAAATAAAAACCCAAATGTCAGCTCACCCTCCGTGCTAGCTATTAAAGCTTAATGAAGTGGTTGCATTATGATGGTCATGGGATGCCTTGTAGAATGAGAGCTATTGTGGGTGAAAACTACTTATTTGACATTTCTCAAGTTGCTTTTAGCATTTCTCTTAAATCAGCCTTTATGCTTTGTCTAAACAGCTGAATTTGATGCTTAGTAAAACTCTGGACTGTGCTTTGTCCAAGCACTTTCTATGCTAGATGGCTTCAGTAAACACTTTAATTTTGAAAAGGAAATAATTGCTAAACTTTCACTAGGGCACCACATGCTGAGGTTACTTAATCCCCTGGTATCAGTACATATTACCAAAGCTAAAAGGTAGTATTTCATGCAGATAGAGAAGCTCTAAAGTAATTGGCAATCACACCTGTACTTGCTAATCAACATCAAAAAAGTAACAACTAGCTAATTTGCACATGTAAACTTCCTTTTAAAACTAGATAATAAAAGGCTCTGTGGATAGAAAGGATGCACCTCCTGATTGCAGGCTGCAGACCATTCTAGTGTGTCTCATTGCCCATAGAGTAAATGTTTCCCTCTGGACCAGGGAAGAGAGAGCAGCACTGTTCCCTATACAGCTCTGAGTAAAGTGTTTAGAATGCAAATTGGACAACAGCTTGCACTGTGAGGTTGTGATCGCCACAAAGAAGACTCGATCTGCATAAGTCACAGAGTCATGCAATTAAGCACACACACAGAGGCTTGGACAAGGTGTTGAGATCAGACCTTTTGTTCAAAATCATGTTTGGTAAAAAAAAAATCATTTCTTCACCTGTTTTCCAGGGAAAAAAAACCCAAAACTTTTTTTTTACCTGACTGCAAGTTTTTTTCCAAATTTTTAAAATTTTGATAGAAATTCCTGTCTTTTTAACACAGGAACTGGAGGGGTAAATAGAAGTGAGAAGCTTTTTGTTGTCTGAATCTTCAGGGGGAAAAAAATTAATCTGCTTTTTATTTCCAGAATTTTTTTTTTTTTTTTCTAATGCAAAGTATTCTTTGGAAGTGAAACCTTTTTGGCTCTTCAGTGAGAAGTACAGAAAACATGGGAAAAAAATCAAAAGCAGCACTTTTTTTAGCCTTTTGTATCAAATAACGGGGTTTCCTTGGCTCTTGTGAACAAATAATTCTGCCTGCTACCCCTGCAGCAAGAAGCTGCTTCTGGGGAGCGACCAAGGGGTCTTCCCATGGGAGGTGGACCCCGTTCCCAGGCTTGTCAGCACCTTGTCCCAGCTGGAGGACGGCGTGGCTGTGAGTGAGTAACAAGTGGAGGAGGCTTACAGCACCACGAGGCTGCTGAGGTTCTGGAAGGCGTAATCAGGGATGTGCCAGATCTGGTTGAGAGCCAGGGTCATGGCTTGCAGCGCTGGCAGGTGGTTCAGAGCTTGGACAGGGATCTCCGTCAAGGCATTATCGTCCAGCCACAGGTGACGCAAGGAGAGCAGCCCTTCAAAGCTCTTCTCAGGCACCACAGAGATAAGGTTTGCATCCAGGCGTCTGAGTGGGAAAGAAACAGGGTGGGGAGAAGTGAGAGATGGATCCAGCACTGCTTGATGTGCCCGCAGGATTGTGCAAAGGGAGTTTTGATGCCGAGGCGGGATGGATTGATGGCCAGGGAGATTGGATGAGGATATAAATAGTGATTAGCATAAGGAGGTCTCAGCGCAAGGCTCCTGCCTCTGCTTGGAGATGTCTGACTGCTGCTAAGGATGAGCCCTTCCTGATGGTCATTTAGTGCTGCCCACTGATGGCAGCTTCTTAAAGCGGCTGCTGGGTGAGTCCTTTCACACAGACTCCCCAGACTGACACTGGCTGTGGCTTGCAGGCACCCCCATTAGAAATGGGCATCCGAGCTGCATCCCCTGGGGCCAGGCTTGCCATGGATCTGCATGAGCCAGTCTGCGGAGGCACAGCCCTTTTTGGGGTGCCCCACAGCCCACTCAGCCCCACTGCTACAGGGTGCCCAGAGCAGCCAAACCAAGCAGCCAGAGCCCCATTCCAGAAGAAAAGGATCTTTCTGGAAATACAAAATACATGGCAGCTGTGCCTGGGGTCCTGTGTTTGATCCAACCAGCCAGAGCTACCTGCAAAGCACTGAGAACAGCTCAGACCATGTGTCCCAGTGCAGGAATTAAGCCTGGGCTCTCTGCGTTGCACATGTTCAGGCCTTTCTCCTTGATTGCCAATTGCTGGGGTTTTTTTAATCATCATCAACCTTAAGGCAGTGAATTTGAGGTTTCATTTGGTGAGAAACTTTAATTTTTAAGACTTGTTTTCGTTCCAAAATAGAACGTGAAGCCCAAACAATCCTGAGCTTATTACGAAACACAGGTTAAAAACCTAGGTTTGGGCATCTCTTATTTCAACAATGGTGAGCAGGATACAATGTGTTATCTGTAGATTTTAAAATCAAATTATAAGAGGAAAACACTTCAAATTTGGATGAAATACCAGGAACCAATTACACCAAGGAGAAAGCAAATTCTGATTTCCATTCACAGCCAACAGAGCTTATTATATTATTCCACACTATCTAAGGGAAAGATCTCTGAATTCAAACTGCAAAGAGAAAGCACTTTGTCTCTTATGGAAGCACAAGAGAAGGAAGTTAACAGAACTGCCATTGCCCAGCCCTCAAATCAACAATCTTCCATAAAGGAAAGTGGTGTAGAAATCAGCATTTTTGACTATGTAAAGAAAGAGTTTTGATGAAAGTTGGACACTGGAGCAGACCCCCAGACACTGTTTCTCCCCCAGCACCAGACCAATGTCCAAAGAGCACAGACAGCCTTTCCTCCTTCACAAATCAGTTCCCAGCACCCTGCCATAAATGTTCAGGTTGCAGGAGGAGAGTAAATGCTCCATCAGGTGCAGGGAGCAGGGAAGACGCAAGGTGCAAGCTGTGGGCTTTGCAGTGGGGGTATCCTGGGTGGAATTCTCAGATGATCCTGTTAAACAGACTTTTTCCTTGGTCACAGAGAGAAATGTATCCTGCACTGGCTGCTCTGACCTTGGTGGACAAAGCTGGAGATTGGTACCTGGTTGAGAAGTGCAATCAAACCTTCTGAAGATCTCCCTTGGAAACCTGTCTTTTAAATGCAGTGGAAAAGTCTTGATACAACATCACATCCAGCTGAACTTATATCCCAAGGTATAAAATACCTATTTCATTATTGCCATTTTCCCACATTTCCAAATTTCAGTACTATTGTCATGCTGCAAAGGGGCATTTTCTGGTGCAAGGCTGTTCAGCTGAGATATTTTCAGCCAGATCTACTAATTCCTCTGTGAATGAGAAAAGCACGTTACACCCAAAGCTCAGCTCAGTTGCCACAGGATTAGCATCTTTGCTCAGTGGGCTGACACAAGCCTGTTTTCTCCTTGAAGAGGGTGGACATATTGCAAATTCTGCCTCAATTTACCTCCCATCACCCAGACTACAAACAAATCATCTTCCCCAAGAAGGCAAATCCAAAGAAAAAAGAGCAGAGAAGCAAAGCCTGCAGCAGCTCAGAGTTAAGATTAAAGACTCTATTTGAAATTTTTCATCAAAAAATGTTTGGGCAAAACCAAGAACTTTTTGACCAAAATTAAAACTCCTGTGGGAAATGTTAATCTTTGCTTAATTTTTCCATTCTTTCAGCAGCATAAGAATTCCGTTAGGTTTTGGCATCATAATCTATTTGTTTGTTTGTTTTAAAGAAGTGCTGCTTACTTTTCACATAGGTATTCTTTCATCCAAATCCCTGTATGTTTACTGAAAGCTGCTTTAAAGTGAATGCTGAGTTTCAGGTTTAGTTAATTAAAGAACAGACAACGAAAATATCCGCTGGGAATAGTGATCATTTTTCAAAAGCAAATTAAGCTTTCAGAATTAGAGACATTAAAACAGAGCCAAGGGCTGGGACACCAGGCTGAGCTGTCCAAGACAGGGATGGTTCATGTAAAGGCAGCGAGATGGACCCCTTGACTGTCTTACTTTATGTCACACTTTGGTCCTGAACTCCTGGGAGAAGGAAGGAGTTTCTCCACCTGAGAAACAAGGGAGTTTGGCTTCAGTGTGATGTTGCCTGAAGGTCTTGGGGAAACCATTAAGGTGGATGGATTTGCTCCATGGCTACTTAGCATATGCTCTGGAAAGGTATTTTTTCACATCCCTGGTGAGAAGGGAGAAGTGCCAATGAGGTAGCATGGGTCCTTGGTGGATTTTTTTGAGGGACTCTTATGCCTCCCTGTCTCTGTGTATCCCTCTGGTTAAGTACAGGGGCAATAACTGAGCATCATCTAAGGAGTCTGCTAACACTTCTGGATGGCCACAAGCTTGGGACATGCTGCAGCTCCAAGCCAGGCTCTGCTCCATGTCTCTACATGCTGCTGTCAATGAGCAAAGCTAAAATGAGCCCCAGGTCTTCTGTCTCCTCACCTCTGGAGGGGCTGCCTCGTGCCTCACGGCCTGTTGTGATGAGCGTGCCCACTGCCTGTGCGACACGGTTTGGTGAGCAGCGTGCTCAGGTGGTGTCGCTGAGCTCCAGCCATCTCATTGCTGCCTGAATCTGCCTCAGAGGGTGAAAATCAGACCCCAGGCAGGTGGAGTGAAAGGGAGACTTTCTGCTGGTGGCAAGGAGCTGGACAAAGGCCTGAGCAACCTCAGAAACAGCAGCCTGCTTGGAGCACAGCACAGCAAGTGCCACCTATCTGGAGGTAGTGAAGATAAAATGAGGAACAAGGAGGTGTCCTGGTGAAGGCATTTCATGTGTAGCATGATGGGCAGGATTCCTTATGTGCTTTTGCAGCATTGACAAGGCAACAGGGAGCATGGACTAAGTGATGGCTGTGTTCCTGGTACCCAAAGGTCTCTCAGTGGTTTAATTGCTCCCCAGGGAGTTGCTGGCTCCTTCTGGAATAGAGGTGCATTCTTTCTAATAAAAGCTGTGCATGCAGGGATTGCTAATTGCTATGGCTTTCAGACAGCTCTCCACTCTCTTCTGGAAGGAGAAAACCTAAAGTTCTTGGCACAGAGTTGTTAGTAATTATATCAATTATACTAAACAAAAACCAACCCAACAGTTCTCTCCTTTCTTCAGTGTGTGACTCTGGCTCCGTAAGTGTTTTGTGTTATGATTTATACCTAAGATAATTGGGCTGATTAGTGGGTAAATGGGACAGCACAGGCTGGGGCTGGCTCCTCACCTTCCATGGAGATGTTTTAGTTTTTATTTCACCAAATCTGTCAGTTGGTTTTCCTTGCAAGCATTAACCCATTTGTTGCTTACAGAGGAAGATGAGGCTTTCAATAGAGCTGCTGCATGGCTTGGGAGTGAGACTTCACCTTATGCCTGCTGCTGAGCAGTCCTGGAGAGTGGATGAGACACAGTGATCTCCAGATGTCTGCATGGACAAGACTTCCAAGTGACTTCACAGGCTCAAGCAAGGCACTGCAGAGCAGCATCCTGTCTGTTGCAGGCAAAAGGAGTTGATTTTAAGTGGGACATCCAAGGACAATGGCACATGAAAACCACCAGCTGCTTGAAAATCTCAGCTCCTGGCTTTAGATCTGCATCTACTGCTGATAGTTATGGGGCATTTCTGTGACTTCAACCTGATGATCAAGATTCCTGAAAGTGCCTGGAATCACCTCAGATTTTATGCCATTTTCTGGTTTAGGGACTACAGGGATGGGGATAGAGGGAGCTGCCTGGAAAGAACATCAAAAGTCCATAGCTTTTGGCCTGGGACATTACCTATGTCATCCTTGTTCATGACTCTGCTGAGCCATGGTGAGAGGAGCAGTTCAGCACCAAGTGTTTAATCCCTGTCAGCTGGTGCCTTTGCTGCTGCTGCAGCCAGTAGCAGCTCTGGGAACCAAAGGAACTTGTGTGGGGTGGGAAAAGGAAGTCTTTCCTTGGGCAGGTCAGTGTCAGGTAGGCTTTGTGTGGTGCAGGGTTAAAAGCCCAGCATGCCTTTGAAGAGCCCTTCATTGCTTTTAGCACTGTCTGTGTTTAATAAAGGCTTGAGGAATCACCTGCCTTCTTGCCATGAACAGTCCAGAGATGCTGCCAGGATCAAAAACATTCCTAGAAGGAACCAAGCAGGTAGGGAAATAATATTCTAATGCAAAAGGTCAAGAGTGGGAGATTCGTCCCTCCTAGTGTGCAGAAGATAGGCCAATGCAAGCAGTGCAGCCATTCAGGTGGTCCAGACAGTGGTGAGGCTATGTGCAGCTGCCAGTGCAGTGAGCATGTCATAAGTTTTCTATTAATTCTGACAGGTCAAGCTTTAATCTGAGATCTTTGGTTTCCTGTGCCACAGCAGTTACTAAGAACTGTCTTGTTCCAAGAACTTGTTTCAGAGCATTTCAGAGGATGTACAAGTGCATTTCCTACACATCTGTGAGCAGATGCATCCTGCAGTCTCTAAGAGGACTGGCAGAAGTGGGCAGAAGTGGATAACCAGAAACAGCCTCTCTGTTCCCTAAAACACATGGTGCAAACCTCAGGCTACGACTGGCAGAAGCAACGTCTCCCATATCTTTCCAGTTCCTTCTGGCTATGGAACATCTACAGGGATGGAAGCTAATAAAAATGCACAATGCCATGCTGTTCAGGAAATATCCCACCTTTTGCTGCTGTTCTTCCTTCCTTGCATACAGTAGAAGCAGTCATAGCTGGCTGTCTGGATGCCTCAGACAAACTATCTGCAGTAAGCAGCCTGCAGTATAGACTGTGATGTTCCTCCACTGCCCACACTCCAGGGTCCCACAATGGGACAGTGGGACCTCAAACTCCAACCCATCCTTCCAGCATTTTTTTTTTTGCAGTATCTTGGGCTTCTCTTGATAAAGTTGGAGAAAATTTGCCACCAAATATCATGTGCAGCGTTGGGTGGTACTGAGCTTGGCTACTCCCTCTCCAAATCGAGGAGCTTCTCTGCATCTTGATTATCTGCCAACAGCAGAATATAGGACATAAAGAAATGATGGTCTGGAGAGAAGGGTGTAGCCCTTGAAGGAGTAAGGACTGACCTGGCAGCAGTGGGAGGAAGAGCTGGTTGCCCACCCCTCCCTGAGACCACCATCTTCCTGAGGAGTGAGGTGCTTGCTGTCTTCCCTGGCCCCAGCATGCGTGTGTGTGTCGGCTGAAGAGAGCTGATCTCACCAGAAATGTCTAATTGGTGCCTTCAGGCAATCATGTCTCTCTTCCTGTCTGAGTTTATCTTGAAAGGCTTGATTGAGTTACCTCCTATCCCATAATAGGATCTAAGTTCCTTGTAGTAACATAAGGAGGAGATGATGTCACTGCAGCTAAACTTCCCTGATAACTTACTAATGACTGGGGCCAACATCTCACCTCTTTTCTCAGGCAAAGCTCCCAGACACACTGTGCCAGGGCCTGGCTTCTGAGCTCCTGGGGAACTCGCCATGTGAGGAGCTCGGGGCACAGTGAGGGAGGACAGCTCCAGAGCCCTGCAAAATACCCTGCTCACAGGCACTCTGTCCTCCTTCTGCCACTCTTCCTTGCAAGCCAAGTGCTCTTTCTGCCAGGCACAGCATCTGAAGGGGCCTGGACACACAAAGATAGGAGGTTCTTGGTCCCAAATAACCCAGGTGAGGAGCAAAGGCTTCCACCAACTGATACCAAATGGGACATGAGAAAGGCAGCCAGTGACTGCAGTGCTAATCTGGAAAATGGGCAACTACATTACATTTCTACTCTGCCTATCCTGTCCTTCTGGTCACAATGTACTGCAGATACAGTGGGAGGATGGACCTGCTGGAGCAGGCCACAAAAATGACCAAGGAGCTGGAGTAACTCTGCTATGAGGTAAGGCTGGGAGTCTTGGGTTTGTTCAGCCTAGAGAAGGCTCTGAGGAGACCTTATTGCAAGCTTTCTATACTTAAAGGAGTCTTATAAGAAAGACAGGGACAGACATTTTAGTAGGGCCTGTAGTGAGAGGACAAGGGATAATGGTCTTAAACTAAAAGAAGGCACATTCAAACTAGATAGAAGGAAGAATTTTTTTATGGTAAGAGTGGTGAAACACTTGCACAGGTTTCAGAGAGAAGTTATAGATGCCCCATCCCTGGAAACATTCAAGGTCAGGTTGGACAGGGCACTAAGAAACCTCATCTGGTTGAAGATGTCCTTGATCACTGCAGGGGGTTGGACTAGGTTGGACACCTCTGAAGGTGTCTTCTTTGTGATTCCATGAATGACACATTACTGAATAGGTAAAACATGGACTTGTAGGTCTGCTCCAACACCTGGGGTTTCTTCCCCCACCACAGAAGTGCTCACAGCCCTCAAGCAAGACTCCTAAGAGTTCTCTAGCTCTGTTTCCAGACTAGAAACTCTTGTGAAATATAGTGAATGAAGGTTCAACACACAAACATGTTTCCAGTTGGCTGTGGAACAAGTCCTGGTGGAAAAGTTTGCAGGGCTCTCTTTGGACTGCAATGAGTCTTCACTCCTGACTAAACAGGACACGTATCTCTGGGAAGCCCTCCATGAAGGATGCTCAGGAAATGAAATCAGAGCAATACCTAGACTCCACACAAAGTGCCTTTGGTACAGACAAGAGGGCTTTGTTATCCTCAGTTGCATACACCTCCAAAACCCCTCAGGTCAGAACCGTCCAAGAAGGATTGCCAAAATCTCTGTGCAGCTATAGAAACTGCTGACAGTTGGGTAGCTGCACACCAGTGCTACACCAACTCCCTGACCAGCCCTCATTGTTGCTGGGAAACATGGTGTTTGTCAAGCACACAAGAGAGAAGGGAGAGCAGCTCTTGCAGACAGAAGGAGCGGGAAGCACTTCTCAACAGCTCTCAGCAGGTCATGGTGACCTGAGAGATAACCAGGGCCTAGCATGTCCTGGGACATAGAAGCCAGCTCACATCTGGAATGCTCAGGGACCAAGGCCAGACTAGACAGAATCATATCTTGGTTGGAAGGGACTTTTCATGTGATCAAGTCCAAACATCAATGTAACCTGCCAAAACCACCACTAAACCATGTCCCTAAGCACTGCATCTACTCATCTTTCAAATACCTACAGGGATGGTGACTCCACCACCACCCTGGGCAGCCCATTCCAATGCCTGGGAACCCTCTATGTGATGAAATTTTTTGTAACATCTAATCTAAACCTCCCCTGGCACACTTGAGGCCATTTCCTCTTGTCCTGTTGCTGGTCACTAGGGAGAAGTCAGCACCCACCTCTCTACAACCTCCCTTCAGGTGGTTATAGAAAGCAATGAGGTCTCCTCCAGACTAAACAGACATTCCATATTATGTCCCTGCATCACAAGGTCTCTGGCTGGCAGTGGGGACTTGCAGGATGGTCACAGAGGTGTTCATGTGTGCCTTGCTCCATACCCTCTCCACTTGTGAGCTGACATGGAGATAGGGCTCCAGATGTCCAGGCTGGGGTGTTTGACTCAGGCATTGCTAGACCAGTGGTTGTTTTGTTTGGATGGACCCTTATGTGGGTGCTTCCTCCTGTGCCCCGGTGTGTTTGAATGCTTCCTGGAGCTGGGTGAGCACCCATAGGATCCCCTGTGACCTCCCACTACAGCCATCTTTGCTTTAGAAATGAATCCCTCACCCTTCAAGCTCACAGACTGTTCTGGCACTGGCCTTTGCTGGCAGCCTTAGTGGCCATGCATGTGGTGCATCACTTCTCACTGAACACGTGTGGCCCACAGCAGGCCAGATGTTGTCTTGGAGAGGAGTGCATCACAGTTCTCCATCTCATCAGGGCCTGAGGGTCTCTGGGTTTAGCTCCTGCACAAGTTACCAGGCTGTTTTAAACAGCATGGCAGCTGCAAGCCCTCTGGAGCCAGCGCTGGGACCTGTGGGCCTGTCCCTTGGCCCCTTCTCTGGCTGAGGTGATCCTCCGTGGACCAGACACAGCAATTGTTGGGCCACACCAGAAAGCTCTTTGCTCCTTCTGGAAGCTGGGGCTGCTTTCGAGGTGTAACACTGAGCTGTGCAAACAGGGTGTATTCCATTTGGCTGGGATTTGGAGCTAACTGTGCACTGCCCCTGCTCTGCCATGGGCTCCATGTGACCCTGGACAAGGTGCTGGGCTTTTCTTTCCTTCCTCCTCTCTCTGCCTGAAGGGAGCAGTCGCTCTGCCCTGCAATGTAAGGGGCTGTGGAGAGACCTGCCTCCCTTCCAGAGCCATCACTAGTGCAGGTGGCTGTTAGGAGACAGACTGCTTGGGCCATCCACAACCTGAGCTAGCAGGGACCTGAGAGATCATCACACTGAGCTCACCATGTCTGGGAGGGCTGGTTCCTGCTACTCCTAAAATTTGATGCATATCACCTCACTTGACTAAAAAGTAACTTTATGTTTATCCCACCAACACAGCTTCCTACCCTGTACCTCATAAACTGAGTCAGTTCTGTACTTATCATCCCTGGGTCTCACTAGACTGACTGTGCTCCCATCTACCATGCTGTAGGAGGAACTTCTTGAAGTCCACAGGATTCTGCAAGAGTCAGAGAGTTTAAGGTGAAAGCAGACTGGTACATCTTGCTTAGAGACCTACATGCTGCATAGATGGGTGCTGTTCATCTCTTGCTTGCCTTCTTTCAGTTCACCTGAAGCTTCTCTGTGGCTCATCAGGAGTGCTTACACATTCAATGCATGTAACATCTGGGACCCATCTTCCTTTTGCACTGACATATCTACTGTATGTAACATCTGGGACCCATCTTCCTTTTGCACTGACACATCTACTGTATGTAACATCTGGGGCCCATCTTCACTGCTGTGTGGTTGTATCTACTGTATAGAACATCTGGGACACATTGTCTGTTTTCTCTATGGAGTTGTCCCTGGAGAAATGCAGCGTGCCCTGGATACTGATGTGCATAAGTGAGCGAGTTCAGGATCAGGAGTCCTCATAATAAAGGTCAATGGAAAACACATTGGAGCTCACTGCATCTGGGGAGGAATAACTGTCTGTATCAGGACAGGCTGGGGGGGACCTGCTGGAGAGGAGCTCTGGGGAGAAGGACCTGGGGGTGCTGGTGGGTGACAGGGTGGCCATGAGCCAGCAGTGTGCCCTGGGGCTGAGAGAGACAATGGGATCCTGGGATGCATCAGGAGGAGTGTGGGCAGCAGGTCACAGGAGGGGATCCTCCCCCTCTGCTTTGCCCTGGGCAGGCCCCACCTGGAGTGTTGTGTCCAGTGCTGGGCTCCCTGGGATCAAACAGCCAGGGATCTCCTGGAGAGAGTCCAGAGGAGGCTGAGGAGATGCTGAAGGGCCTGGAGCATCTCCCCTGTGAGGAAAGGCTGGGTGAGCTGGGGCTGTTCAGCCTGGAGAGAAGAAGACTCAGGGGGGACCTTATTAATGTCTATCAATATCTGAAGGATGGGATGCAGGGGGAATGGGCAGCCCCTTCTCAGTGTCTGTGGGGACAGGACAAGTGGCAATGGCTGCAAGTCAGAGCAGAGTAAGTTCCACAGCAACCTGGGGCAGAACTTTTCCCCCGTGAGGGTGAGGGAGCCCTGGGCCAGGCTGCCCAGGGGGTGTGGAGTCTCCATCTCTGGAGAGATTCCAGCCCCGTCTGGACGCCGCCCTGTGCAATATGAGCTGGGGAGCTGCTTTGGCAGGGGGCTGGACCCCAGGAGCTCTGGGGGGCCCTTCCACCCCCTGTGATTCTATGATACTATGATTCTATATGTGAGAGTCTGTGTGTGTGTGGATTGTGGCTGTGAGCTATGATTATTGTTTCTTTAGTACCTACAATGTTCTAGGCTCTGGGAGGGAGTCAAGATAGCATGTGCCTCTTCCTGAAAGCTGTTACAGCCTGAGATGGGAACTGACAGTGTGTATGAGAGAGGTATGGAAGTGGAGTTAAGTTTCTCTGTTTGTCAGAGTCTCTGCTGAGGGATGGTTTCTTATTGAAATATGGGTACTACAATCACTGTAGTGTGGGCAGAGAGAGGCAGGAGCAACACTGATAGGCAAGTGACCACAAGTTTCAGCTTGGTCTGAATGATCTCTTGCTCCATTTATCAAAATGGAGCTGCTGGTTGACACATGGGATTGCAGGCAGTCAATATAAAAAAGTTTGGAGGTGACTACAGTACATGATGGGTACAGCCATGCAGGTATCACCTCTGCCAAGCTCCTAGCCAAGTACAGCTCAAGCCACCCAACTTCTGCTGTGACCTCTTCACTTGATGCACCCAGTACCCATGTCAGAAGCCTTTCTCATTTCTGACTTGCCCCCCAAACTATGGTTACAAATTCAAATCCCTCCAGCTTTGGAGTAGAGAGAAATTCCCCTCTGGCTAATGGTTAATGCTCCTGGCACTTGTATTTTTGGGCACGATGATCTGCTCTGATAGCTTTCTCTGAGGGCTACACAGGGTGTGTGCTGAGCCATGTGCATCATGGGGCCACGGGGCAGGAGAGCTGCTCAGCTCTGCTCTTGTGTTCACCTCCTATGTGTGTTAGCAAAGTGACCTGGTTTTTTGCTTTCCAGAGGTAGGGAAAACACATCTCACCCAATCCTTATTCACACAGAACTTGAAAACAAATTTTAGGGTCTTTCCATAGCCAGAAGAGAAAACCAGAGTCCTTCAGAGAGTGATTCATCCCCCCAGACGGGGCTCTGAGATAACAGTGGTGATTCACCCTCTGGAGATGCTGATCATGTTCCACTGATGACTAGCAGAGATGAGTAATATCTAGACAGGCTACGGTCAGAGGAGGCAAATCCACCTGGTCTGCCTGAGGGAGATGTGGGCACAGCAGAAGCTTACCTGAAGGGAAGGAAGGTTTGTAGGGAGGCCATGAAGGAGGACTCAGAAGAATTTTATTTCATTCCTGGTGGTATCTTAGTATCTCACACCATGAAGGATGGATTTAGCACTCCAGCCATAGCAGAGGCACAAAGACACCAACCTCCTGGTCCCAGCCACTTGGCTTCCCAGCTACAAACTGGACCCAGATTTAATCACTGTGATGCCAAATGCCAGCGTGGCTCATCCCACTGCTGCTCTGAGGGCTGCAACAGGGAGGCAGTGAGGCTGCTTATTGGGTCCTGCCAGAAACACAGTGACCAAACCACAGTTTTTGCCCCTCTAAAAGAGGGTGACGTGTTTCCTGCCAAGAGGATTTGGGAATGGTGTTTGAAAGTGCATTATTGCTCATCGTTGCAGTAAAGATGCTAGTGCTCTTGAAAAATACATTCCATAAACACCATGGGGACAGATGCTGAACGGCAGAGACAGCTGCTGGAATATGAAATAAGGTCCAGCCACACACTTTGTTTTCCAGTCTGGGATACCCTTGAACACAGAGCAGGGATTTAGATCAGGCCAGTGTCAGCAGAGGAGGAAGTCCAGAATCTGAATCTCGAACTGGATTTATGATTTAATACAGCTTTTTCTCCTGAAACCTAGTTTGATACTGCCAAGCTATTGCTGCCAGTCCTAGAGACAAGCACAGATCTTCAGTGACAGCTCAGACTTGGTGAAGTGGAGAAAAGAGCTAGCAGGTGGCAGGCTGGGTGACAGCCTGTGGTACATGGAAGCAGAAGAGCCTTGTCTGCTCAAAGTCTAAGCCAAAAAGCAGTAACTTCTCTAAATTTAGCTTATCACTCATTAAATAGTTGACAAGATGTGGCCGTGGAGGAGGAGAGCCTCGGTCCCTTCCAGGGACATCAGCCCACCTGAATGCAAAGAGAGAAAACACAGCTGGAACATCTCCTCACCATCTGTGCACTGGCTCAACTACCCAAGCTACAGGGCTCACCTGACCATTTTAAGGTGAACCTCAGGTGTGCACGCTACACCTGGGAGGAAAGATCATGGCACATGGAGCCAGAGGGGCTCCTGCTTCCATACAGCCAGAGAGGGATACTAACAGCAGCCAAACTTCAGGAAGGGCTCACCATACCATGGCTACATCACTGCATGGAAGTTACCCACAGTACATCCAGATGTGTGGCACAGCTGACTGTGGTGTCCACTTGGAATGTGTCCTTGGCCCCTCCAGACTTTCTTCATTGTAGAAATAACATCAAACACTTGAACTGCCAAAATGGAGACCAGACTTCTGGGAACAGGAATGGCCACAAAACTCCACTGACTTAGCTCCTTTCTTAGCTGCTGAGAAGAGCTGCCTCAGGGAAAGGAGGGGATTTTAGAGGTGGCACAGGAAGATTTTGAGCAGCAAGTGTCCTACAGAGTGAAAGAAACATCTTCAGCACGCTGCCTGCACTGTGATGCTTGTTCTGTGCTCTTTTTCCTGCCACAGGCATGCTTTCTGCTGAAAAGTGGTCTGTGACAGGTGAAATTAAAGCTCCTGTGCTCTCAGAAGCAGTGACTGTCAAGAAAGCAGTTGTGGTTGCTTTGTTTCAGTCCGTCTTCAAGAGGCACCATTAAGAACTACCTCACTGCTCTTCCCTGACTTCTGTTGTGCCCCAGAAAGACTCTGTAGCCAATAAATCATGTTACAGGGCTGAGGTGGTCTTTCCACACGACAACTTCTATGCCAACAGACTGTAAGTCACTGCTATGTTATGTTGACTTTATAGACTTCTGGTTTTTTCCATAGCTTTTATCCTCTAAACACCCAATGGAAACAACACCTTCCTTAAACCTGACTGCATCACATGTGATTTATAGAGAGGAATATTGCTGTTAACAGCAAACTGTCAAATCTCAAATAGATCAAAGAAGTGAAACAAGGAATAAATTGACTGAGCTCTTCAGGCCATGCTGATTCCAAAGCATTTTTTTTTTACTTTTTTCTTCCTTCTGTCATAAGAATTTATGTGCTTGTGAGAATGTGATCAGGTGGGAAGAGCTTTTCTCCTTTGTCTACATCAAAGTCCACATGTTCTCAAGGTCCTGTAAGTCATTCTTTGCATTTTAATCTCTGGTCACATATATAAAAATAATTACCTGCCTTGAGGGACAGGGGATGGAGTAGTATTTATTGCATTTCCATAAGACTCCAAAAGTTTCTTCCTAAACATATCAGAGAAGTAGGAAACCAATGGCTTGGAGGAGCTGGATTATTTTAGTTAGAGGTACAACTAACCTGTGTGCTAGGAGATTGTGAGTCAAGTAAATCTGGGGTGAAATCAGAATATAATGGAAAATTGTATTTGTGGAAAACATGAAAATGCTTGTAGTATTTTAAAGAACACTGTATATGACATGGTTTGTCCTGCAGATTGCATCCCATCATCTCGTGAAGGCATCAAATCCTTCTGCAGGACAGATGTGAAGAGGACAGACTGCTGTCATATAAGCACCTGAAATGGGAAGGTGATGACTCCCTCTCCTCTGAAGCAGGGTTAGCAGTTGTTTAGATGTTTCTGGACAAATCCCTGCACATGCAGGACAGGGGATGGGCTGTGGTTAACTCCTTGATTCACACACCATGCTCCAGGCACCAAGGACTTAATGAGGACACCCACCTATGTGTCAAAGTTGATATCACAGATGGAAGTCATCTCAACTATACTCAGGTGTCTCCTTTGAAACTGTGTGTCCTCCAGCTATGAATGGAAAGGACCAGGCACCACATAAGAGATGTGTCTCAAATGAAGGTTCCTGTTCTCCAGCAGATGAGCCTCTCCCCCCCACCCAGTGCATCTGCTTCTCTTGACTAAAGACTGATGCTCAGACACATGAAGAGGAGCTCAGCTGATGCATTCCACTCTGCTGATGTCCCACTGGGGTTAGATGAGTTTATGTGTCTCAGTGTCTCTGTGCCAGCTGTGTCCACACTGGTGGTCTGGGGTCTACACGCAGTGACATGCAGCCACAAGGCTCTGTGGGAGGAGAAATGAGCTACCATGGCACAGGAGAGAAATGGGTGCATGTCTTTGTTCAGCAGGAAGAAATGTGACTGGAAGCTTTGTGTCTATGTCCTACTGGGACATAAAACCTGCTACTGCCCTAGGGGGATTCTCTCAGAATCCCAGCAATTAGCTGTTAGTGCAGTTCCTCCTCAGTCTGGAGGAGGGAATGGCAAGGAAATGCAGAGCTCTGGGATTCAGGCCTAGAAATCAGATCAGCCTGCTGGAAGCACAGCCTGGTACCATGGACCTGAATACAGCAGTTACTTTGGGAAAGCTGCACTGGGCCACTAAGAAATCTTACCCTCCTGAAGTCCCTGGCCTCAAAGCCAGGTGAGAAGCTGTAATGACTGTCCTGAGGCCACCATGTAGCCACCCATACTGGAAAAGCTCTCACACTCTTCTGGCTGGCACTAATCTCCCCTTTTCCCCTCCAAACTGCTGTAGGCAACACCTACCTGAGAGCCAGACACACGCCAAGCACCTTCATGAAGTGCTGATCTGTGAGAAACTCCAGAGAGAGCCAAGCCATCCTCATCACTTTCCATAGGTATTTGAAAAAAAGAAAGACCAAGAGTTTATCTTGATCTCTTAATCCATCAGGTTTCTTTTCTCTTTGCTTTCTCTACCTCTGCAAGCCTGGTAATTTTAATTTATAGCACCTGCTCACTTTGAAATACCTTGGACTCCTTCTGCCTGGCACAGGAACAGACACAGTGCCCATCTGCTTTAGGTAAGTGCTCACAAACCACAAAGTCGTTAATTAGCCTGACACACGACTCTTCCAGAATACACATGGTATGTTGTTACTGCACCTATAAACCACTGGTAACCAGACACTCTGCCAGGGGATCACAACTGGATGAGAGGATGATGTAAAGCCTTGGCACCCCTCGCAGGGCTCAGAGCGTTGCCATTGGGTGTGCATGTTCTCTCTAATCTTCCCCACTGGGCTTCCCAAAACGCTTCCCAGATAAAGCAACACGTTCGGGAAGCAGCTCCCTGACACTTGGTAGGAGGCTCAGCCTGCAGAGCTTTGTATTCCCCCTCTTTTGAAATCCAAATTCCTCTTTGTATTCATCTGGTGATCCCCGCCAAGATCTCCTTCCTGACAGCTTGGGCTCCAGGCGGTGATGCCTCCACATCCTGTATCTGACAGGGAGCAGGGCAGGTCTAATTCGGGCCCCACGGGCATGGCTGCAGCTTCAGAGGACCTGTGATGAGGGGTATTTGTAAGGACAGATGTGTCTGATGCGGATGGGGGTATTCGGGTGGATTTGACACTTGCCTCCTCAGGCTGGCTGGCATCCATGGGGCAGGGTGAATCATGAGCACCTCTGGTTGGGAAACACTGAACCCCCGCAGTGAATGCTTCCCTCTCAAGAGGGAGTGGCCCAGACTCCAGGAAGTCACTGATGAGTGATCCTCAGTGCTACACAGCATGCCAACCCGGAGCAGCCAAGCTTTGGGTCAGCACATGAGGTGGTGTGGAATGGGTGTCCCAGCCCTACAGAGGCCGATGGCACAGAGTTATGTTGAACAGCTGGAAACCTCACAGTGCCTGTGCTGGAATTTGCAGGAGGAAGCCCTGTTAGGGTGTTTGAAATACCAGCCAAAACTCAGGACTGCATCTTCCTCAGTTAGAAAAGGTATGGGGAGATCACACAGGGCAATGGGAACATCCTCTTGAGACCATCCACAAGGAACACCGTGACCACTCACCTCACCTAAACCTGCCTGAATCTAAAGTCAGGTTTTTTGGCATGCTGTCTGTCCCACAGACTTGAATTTCAGTAACTGAGGTTCCCTGAGAGCCAGTATGCCTCATCTAGGCTACTTACAATTAGTGCCTTCCCTTCCTGCACCTCAACACGTCTCATGTGGGTCACACCACACCAGACATGGAAAAGCCTGCACACCTGGCCAAAGTTTCCTTGCCTGAAAATGGATCCTCATCTTAGCCAGATCAGAAGGGAAGAGCAGAGGGAAGCCCACAGAAGGAGAGCAATGCAAACATGCTTGTTATGAAACCTGGCCAGTGTTTCTCCTTCCTTATTTCTGGTCTTCTAGAGACAGATGTGAGAGCAGGAGCCAGGCCATGTTAACAGAGAGCTGCTGCTTCTTCTCCCTGGAAGTGGAGTCCTTTGTTCAGGCTGCCACAAGAAAAGCCACGTGAGAAGGCATACAGTCTGCATGTGCAATACAAGAGGGCTCCAACATGGGGCAAACTTTCCTGGGGGCAAGGTACTCTGGAGAAGAGAGTTCATGCCCAACTGTGCCACAAACTCTCTGATTATTCTGGACAGGAGAGTCCTACTTCCATGTGCATCATGCCCCAAGAAACAGGAGGAGTAACTTCCTTCTGCTCTCTGAGTGACAGTGTTTATTGGAGTTTCTTTCTGCCTGGACTTTCTTCTCCTTAAACATGAGTCTGTAAGTTGATATCCTGCTGTTAGAGACTCACAAACTTGCTGCGAACTTCCTAGCTGGTACCATAACTTCACAACAGGCATCTTGCAGAGCCCAAGGAGCATCTGGCTGCCTGCATGGTCCAGTACTCTCAGCCAGCATGCAGAGGGACTTCAGTACAGGTCTGAACATGCCCCATACCTGGGACCCCAGCTTGAGCCTCAGCAGCTCAGCAAAGGCACCCAGCAGTTCAGTTCCAAATGCTGCCTATCTCAGTGGGCATCCTCTCAATGCTCAGAAGGAGAGACAGCTGCCACCTTTGGCAGCAACTGGAGTTCATTAATCATCATTTTTTTGCTTTCCTCTTTCAGAGACTCCACTGACACATGAGGGTTTTGCTACATTTCACTTCTGACTTGCTGCTGTGCAGGCAGTAAGTCCCACCCTCCCTCTGTCCCACAGTGGTCAGAAGCATCCCCTCCTGTCCCACTTGTTAGGCCCCCTCATGCCTTGAGTTGCCTGCTAGAGCTATGCTGAAAACAACTGTGCTCAGCTTCCCCTTGGTTTGGCTGATTCTGTTGGAAACCTGAGAAAAAACTTGTGCATTGAGAAGCCTGTTCCTCCTCTCCTGTGTCAGCTTAAGGTAACACATCCTTTCCCTTCAAATCCTGCCTGAATCCCAGGATGACAAATGTTGACATCAAATGCAAATATCTGAAAGAGCAAGAAAATAACCAGCACACAATCCCCTTCTGTTCAGCACTGCTGTCTGTTCCACTCCACTCCCACTGGCTCCCATTTTCACCCCTGTTTTCTAGCTGTCCTGCCTGCTCAGCATGTGTTGCAGGTAGTTAATGTGCCATGAAAATCTGGTAACTCATGAGGTGCCATGATGTGCCATAAAGCCATTTCCCCTTCTGAATGGTTAAAAAATAGACTCTGGGCAACATGAGGACACTGGGTCTCAGACAGCCTGAACAGTAATCATGGAATCATAGAATGTGATAGGTGGGAAGGGACCTTTACACATCATCCAGTCCACCCCCCCTGCAGTGAGCAGGGGCATCTTCACTAGATCAGGTTGCTCAGAGCCCCACCAAGCCTGACCTTGAATATCTCCAGGGATGGGGCCCCCACCACCGCTCTGGGCAACCTCTGCCAGTGATACACCACCCTTTTTCCCAATATCCAACCTAAATCTCCCCTTTTCCAGCTTAAAACCATCCCCCCTCATCCTATCACTCCGTGCCCTTCCCCAGCTTTCCTACAGGCACCTTTCAGGGACTGGAAGGCTGCTATAAGGTCCCCCTGGAGCCTTCTCTTCTCCAGGTTGAACCACCAGCCCAACTCTCTCAGCCTGGAGAGGTGCTCCAGCCCTTGGATCATGTTTGTGGCCTCCTCTGGACGTGCTCCAACAAGGTCCATGTCCTTCTTGTGCTGAGGGCTCCAGAGCTGGACACAGCACTCCAGGTGAGGTCTCACCAGAACAGAGGGGCAGAATCACCTCTCTTGATCTGCTGGCCAGGATGTGGTTGGCCCAGAAGGAATGTTGGAAACTGCTGTGGGTGACCTGTGGGTGTTCCATGCTGGCTGAGTTTTTGGCAATGTCTACACAAGTCTCAGAAACTTGTGGAAAATGACTCAGATATTTGAAAAAAGAGGAAAACAAGTATCTCTAACAGGGACCTGTACTGGAGGCTAGGATTAGTAACTACATTTGTTGAAGTCCTGGCAGCACCAATGAAAACAGAGCATCTTAGCTCTGTGTCTGCCTTAAGACGTAGGGACTGTCCACACTCTGCCACGCCTGTTTTTCAAATCATTTGTCTTTATGGAGCTTTTCCCTGTTTGAAAGGAGAAGGTGGCTATGGAAAAGCATCTCTAAACACAAGCTAGAAGGAGAATTGCAAGACTGCAAGCATGGCTTCTCCCTTGGGGGAGTGGCACAGGATGGAGACCTGGGATGAAAGCAGGTCATGCTTTAACCAGCATGAGACACAGGGGTTACAGGAGGCTGGCCTGGAGAAACCACATCCAGCCAATGTTTCTGACAAACAGACTAAGACTAGGATTTAAGTTAAGGATTAGGGTTAAGATTAGTTTTTCAGTGGTCCATCCCTCTTCAGAATACTCTTACAAGCTTCAGCAGTGTGGCTTACATGGAATAGACCTTTCCTAAATTGAGGTGCTCTACCAGGATTGGATGGAAAGGGTGTTCATACTCAGGAAAACTGTGAACATTTCAGTGATGTGTGATTTTTAGTGAATACAGGAACACAACCCTGCTGCAGATAGAGTTACTGGACAAGCACAATAGCAGTCTCAGCTTCTTCTCACAGCTAAATCACTGAAAGTGCTTTAAAGCATTTCCACCCCAACATAACTATCCTCTACCTGGGCAAAACAGCCCAAGTCACATGTTGAGAGACCAGAGAGTCCTCTATGCTCCCTGGCATGTCCTTTCCCCACTGTGGCCCACTTGATGGAGCCCCTTCTGGGTGGATATTTTCCAGTTCCTTGAAATATGCATTGGTGCTGGTGGCCTTTTCATCATGACACAGACAGGGGAAGCTGTCAGTTCAACATCCTTTACCAAGACAGTGTTCCTTCCTTGAAAACTTCCCTCCCCTCCCTTCCATGCTAAGTGACAGTAATCTTTGCTTTAATTGGAAAAGAAAAGGAAGAAGGGACAGAACATCCTTGACAAAGGAACTAATGACTCAAATGCTGGGAAGCCTGGAGCTCCCAAGGGACTGTGCAGCTCACAGCATTGATTTTTAATGACTTACAGAGATTGGAGGTTTGGAAGATCTCTCAGTGCCTCTGCAGGGATGCAACTCAGCTGATTGTTCTGCAACATCCTATAATTAGAAAAAAAGAAAACTTTGTTAATAAAAAAAATAGAAAAAGAAAAAGCCTGGCAAAATGGAAGATGTTGCTGCTTGTTTCTGAAGCTGTCCTGGGCTCTGCTGGAAAGCTAGAGGGGTTGGAAGGCACCATATTGGTCACCTAGGGCTCCAAGCAAGCTTGTAGGCGGCTGACAGGTGAGCTGCAGGCCAGGCTGGTGGAGTGAGTTTGGGGCAGCAATGGGGGATGTGACCATGACTGTACCTCTCCACTGCACATGTGCATCTGTGGTGGTTTTGGCCCTAACTAGAGGCCAAATGCCCACCAAGCTACTCATTCACTCCCAGAGGAGAAACTGGCAGAGCCACTGTGGGCTGGGATAAGGACAGTTTACTGCCAAATATCAAAGGGAATACAGAACAACAATGGCCAGTTACAGGAACACCCAGTGCTGCCACACAGTACCTTACTGACCCCACCATCACAGAAGGCTGCCCAACAGTAAGAACTGACTGATACAGCATCCCAGCCACTCTCCAACTGTCCTAGAGGCAAAACACAGCCCCCACCCTTCCCCAACCAGCTGCTTTTATGGGCAAGTGGTGTCAGGGGGTGTGGAAAACAGCTCTGGCTAACTCAGCTCACCTGGGCTGACTCAGCTCACCTGTGTTGGCTGATTGGGAAGGTCAACCCTGGCCTGGCCAGAACCAGGACAGCATCTTAGTCCAGGGCAATGCCAGTGCTTTCAGGTGAGTTATCCTGGATTTATACCTGTGTAAAACATCCTTCTCCCAAAGCACCTCAGTGATGGTTACCTACAC
Source organism: Zapornia atra (assembly GCA_013400835.1). NCBI lineage: Eukaryota > Metazoa > Chordata > Aves > Gruiformes > Rallidae > Zapornia > Zapornia atra. The sequence goes on along the minus strand of VZTU01006396.1, from coordinate 1,131 downwards.
AGGGGCCGTGCAAACCAGCTGCTGGCAGGTTTCTCATTCACCCTGTGGGACAGTTGCAAACCCAATGGAGGAGGAACCTCTCCTTAGCTGTTTGCTGAGGGACTTTGCAGCACTTGAAGCAGTAACTGGAGCCGTTGTGGGAAAAAACCAAACCAGCCCAGAGTCTTCAGAAAGAGCAGGTGACTGGAGGTGTTGGGCTGAATGGGCAGGACCCAGGAGGGCTTCTCAGACGTGGAAGTCAGCACATGGCATGAAGAAGGGCCAGGAACATTGTGGTAACTACAGAAGTTACTGGAGAGGAGGAGACACTGGCTGCCCCTTCCCCAGGGGTGGGTGTCCGACCAGCTATGGCAATTTGGGATCAACATAACCCCTGGGGCTCCTTGTGCTGCACATGGTTTTCTTCCTGCAGCCAAGGTGTGTGCTGAGGGATACAACACAGGATCCTGCAGCCCAGTGAAGAAGTAGAACAATTCAGGTCTGTTAAAAATCAGAGGAGGCTCAGCTGAATATAGTGACAGCTTTAGAAGCTCGATTGGGGTTTTGGTGGGACCTCCACTGGCTCTTGATGCCTCTGAGAAATCTGTGCTCAGCATTAGCATTGATCAGTCAGTTTTAAAGCAAAACCCATTGTCATACTACTGCTGGATCCTGCTGCCTCCCAATTACTACAGTTCCCTTCTCCAACCAGTAACACAGACTGAGAGGCTTTCCAGACCACCATCAGTGTGGACTGGCTCCAAAATGAAGCCATTTTGGTGCAGACAAACAATATTTAGGAAGATGCTTCAGAGACCTCTCAAACCACTGGAGTGCTGGGTATTGCTGGTTTCCACAACAGCAGGGCAGCTAGAGAAGTTCTCAGACCATGGGACTGGGACCCAAAGCAGTGCTTCTTCATATTGCACATAATTACTCCAGTAATTCATTGTTAGAACATGATACAGAGAGCCCAAAAATAGTTCCAAACAGGGTGAGATAATTTTCTAAGGACAGGGCCACCATGGTATGAAAGAAGCTCTTCATTCAGCTTCGAGCTTAGGAAAGCCCCAGCTCTGCTCACTGGGAGCTCAGGATTGGGCAGGAAAAGGCATGTTGCATTACCCCTCATGTCACAGAATCCCAGAATCC
>VZTU01006393.1:0-86705 GCA_013400835.1 Zapornia atra | reverse complement strand
GCTGTTCCATCACCTTTCTGGGGTTGGAAGTCAGGCTGACTGGCCTGCAGTTTTTGGAGTCCTCTTCTTTGAAGACCAAAGTGACACTGGCTTTCCTCTAGTCCCTAGGCACCTCTCCCATTTTCTGTGAGAAAAAAAAAAGATGACTGAGAGCAGCCTAGCAATAGCATCTGCTAGCTCCCTGAGCACTCGTGGGTGTATCCCGTCAGGGCCCGTAGCTGTGGGGATGTCAAGTTTGCCTAGATATTCTCTAATCTGATCGTCCTCAAACAAGGGAAGGTCTTCCTTTTGCAAGACTTTCTCTCCTAACTCCAGGTTCTGGGTTTCCTGAGGGTTGACCTTAGCAGTAAAGACTGAAGCAAAGGAGCCATTCAGTAACTCCACCTTCTCTGAGTCTTCCATCACTAAGGCACCCACCTTGTTCAGCAGTGGACCCCCATTTTCCATATCTTCCTTTTGGTTTTGGTGTACTTTAAAAAGCCCTTCTTGTTGTCCTTGACAACCCTTGCCAGTTTTAAGTCCAAGTGAGCCTTAGCCTTCCCTGTTTCATCCCTACATTCTCTGATGCAATCCCTGTATTCCTCCCAAGTGGCCAGACCTTTTTCCCACATTCATTAAAATTCTTTCTCTTCCCTTTGAGCTTTTCCAGTAGCTCCTTGCTCATCCATATAGGTCTCCTTCCTCCTTTGCTTAATTTTCTATTCTTCAAAATGCACCAGTCTTGAGCTTGGAGAAGTTGTGCTTAAATACTGACCAGCTTTCTTGGGCCCCTTTCCTTCTAGAGACCTAAACCATGAGATTCTCCTAAACGTGTCTTTGAAAATGCCAAAGTTAACTTCCCTGAAGTCCTGAGTCATAATCCTACTTATTGCCTAGCTCCTTCCAGTCAGGATCCTTAATTCCACCATTTCATGGTCACCACAGCCAAGGCTGCCCCCAGTCTTCACATCCTCAACCAAACCTTCTTTGTTAGGCCAAGGTCCAGCAGCACCCACCTTGTGGGCTTCTTGACCACCAGCATCAAAAAAATTATTGTTGAGTTTCTATCACCATATTCTTGTCTACTTGGAGAGTCAAACAGCAGAAAACTGGTTACATAGAAGATAATTAAAGAATTTTTTTTTTCAAAGACAGAGAAAACCAGGCAGTATTTTCTAGTATCTGCATACTCCTCCTCACACTCACAAATACAAGTTCACATTTATAAACACAGTGTGAGGTAGATGGAAAAAACTACATGTCATCTGATAAATTCTGCCTTTCTTTACTACATATATAACTGTCATGGGAGAAACAGGATCCATCATCTCCTGCTTAGGAGATGGCAGCTTCAGCTGCCAGTAAATGTCTACATGCAATCTGGGTGTATAAGCTCCAGCTATAGTCAGAGGATTTTAAGAATTCATTATACTTGCCAGAAGGTCAACATTTAGCACTGTTGAAGGTGTTCTACACTATCCAGGGTTTATGAGTTCATGAGATAATTCAGGTGTGAAGGGACCTCAGGTTGTCTCTAGTCCAACCTTCTTTTCATCTATGAAGACATAGGGTCATCCATGAGGTCTGAACAGGCTGCTTGAGATTATTTATCTGATTGGATCTTGAAAAACTCCATTAACTGAGACTACACCACCTATCAGCAATACATGCCACTGTTGACTGTCCTGGTTAGGAAAACAAAATTAGCTGAAGGAGGTTATATATCATGCCATTCTTGACAGCTCCGTCATGCATTAATCTCACAGGCTTCCCATATGCCAACATCCGACTGTGCAGTGATTCTTCCAAGAATTTTCTAGAGCTTCTGGACAAAAAATGGACATACATTTACCTCCAGTTGTATCAGTTATCTGAGATTACTAGAAACAGCCAAAAACAAAGGTGTAAATCCAAACTTCTCTAGTAGGAGCTTTTAATCAAAGAGTTAAAGAAGATTTGCATGCAGCAGAGAATGACAAAACACTGTAATAATTACAGTTTTCTTTTAGAGTATTTTACATGATCCTAAATGATTAGATTATCATTTTTCCATCACACAGCTGGATAATTGTATGAAAATGTTAGAAAAGGACATTCAGGAAAGTAAATGAAATTACTCTTTTTTATTACTAATTTTAATAAAAATAAATCTTTTGTTTGCAAGTCACAGATATATTTCCTGTTCCTTGCTAGAAATGAAGCACTATAAATGCCAATTTATTTTTCACTGTGAGGATAGACTTTGGGGTAATGGAAAATAATTTTCTTCATCTTTAATGAATAAATCATTGTGGGAGGCTCTGCATGATAGTTTGATCCTGCAAAGCTATTTCTTCTGATTGTTAGCAGGGTTGTACATTTTAATTCCTGAAACATTATTAACTCAAAATTGTTTGCTTTTAGACCTTTCTGATAAGTGTGCCTTCTCATTAATTCCTTTTCGCTGAGGTAATAGGGAATTACTTTGTTTAATGATTCTCTAAAGATCCAAGAAGGCTAAATATCCTAATACGGCAATTTTATTTCACAAATAATATTGCAGCCACCAATATCATTAAATTTTAATGTTTTCTGCAGTAGGCCATGTCCCTAGCAATAGGGCATGAAACATCCTAATCCAGAAGCAATTTTGGTAAAATGAGCCTGTCCTTTCCCAGAGCTAAACATCAGTCAGTGAAAATTCATCAAATGTATTGTTTACTCAAAGAGAATATTTAATATCCCAAGGAAAAGAGAGAAGAACCCTAATCACTGACTTCCTTTAGAGTAAAACACCCCATGAGCCCTGCTCCATGGGCAGGCAGTTATGCTATTGAATCCTCTGAATACATCCTTAGAGGTAGAAAGTTCATGGCCTGGCCACTCTAAGGTGAGACTATTCCACCAAACCGCTCCTGAGACAGAGCCTCCAGGCTGTTTCATGACCACTGAGACTTGAAGAAGGTTCAATGGGCTCTGAGTGTGCCAAAGTCTGGTCCATAGGGAGCAACAGTGGCAGAGAATTCAGTCCTGCAAAAGAAATATGACTTACCAAAGCAGCACAATAGAGCACAGTTTAACAGAAGAGGCAGAGGCACACACTGCAGTAGGTGTCTTCAATACTTCCTTGCAGTTCCTGTGATGATATCATTTATCCTTGGGACTGAGCTTCCCTAGATGTCCCTGCTTGCTGCAGACTTTGTCCTTGAAGTTTTTACTGATAGACCCCGAGGAATTTCCTCCTTCCAAGTTAACACACCAAGAGCTCCTCTGTTTTCTGTATGCAAGGCTTTGCCTGACTTAGTATACTCCTTTGATTGTAGGTGTAGCTTCAGGAAAGGAAATTATTCTCAAATTGTTTATCCCCTAATCAAAAACTTTTCTTCTGTCAAAGAGTTTAAATTTTGTCATTGCTTTGACTTTCCTACTTAGTCCTCGTAAACAATTTTTCCCAATTGAAGTGGTTAAGACTGAAAATCCTTTAAAACAAAACCAAGAAAAAACTTGGATTTTGCCTAGTGAGAGTTTGTGAGTTTATTCAGGGTTACATTCTGCCCTGCAATTAACAGAGATCCCCCTAGACTTCTCAATGTATCTCAGAGCCTGGGTAAATTAATACATTGTAAATATGTGACATAAGATACACATCTATGGAAGTAGAGTAGTAAATTAAGTTGATATTTTGGTGTATATTTCCTGCTCTACATAAAAAAGTGATCACCTGCAGTTTAGAATTAGGATTGGCTAAGCAAATCACAACCAGCTTCTAATCTTTTTGATGTCTCAGGTTGAAATAGAGCTACCACAGGCAGCTCTTTCCTATATTTGAATTGGGACACAGGAAGAAATACCTAAGGGAAGGCATAGACACATCCTTCTGCACCATTTTTTAAAATTTGTTTTACAAAGAATATTTTCAGAGTCATATAAAAAGTCTACTGCATCACACTCCCTATATAAGTAACTGAGCTCAGCCTTCTTAGAAAGGGTGATTGATTTAGATTGCTTCCTGTTTTGAGTGTCAGCTTGGGGTGCAGCTTCAGGATAGCACCAAAACCACTTTAATCTCTTTGTTGGATCGTAGACATATCATGGCCTTTGAATTATATCATGTCATAACATGAATGTGTTTTGGTACTCGACTGGAATATTATTTGGTTTTTATCTTTCTAAGAATTACTAGCTGGAAAAAGGGGAGATGCAAGTATCTAAGCGTAACTTTTAAAATTTGAATGTATCAAGTCTTCTAGATAGGGACATTGTAAAGCACTTCTTGGCTTCACTACTGCTTGTTTGCACAGAATGTTAATAGTTTTCTACCATCTAGATAAATGTTTAAAAACTAGTGGCTATGGCCCCTTGTCTAATCCAAGCTGTTGCAGGAAAAGTTCTGATTTACAGGGCAAAATTTCCAGGTACCTGGGAACCATAGCTGTGACCTGCAAACATATTAGCAATCTGAAAAATATTAGGATATGCTGCTCTAGCACTCCAGCCTGTACCAACAGCATCACACTTCTAATGGAAGGAAATATTACAGATATCTCAGCCAAGTCAAACAGCTTGATTTGGTAGCTAATAAGTATTTTATAGGAACCTCAGGTTATTTCATGCATGTAGAGTCATAAACAGTCTAGGACATTCTGCATGCATACAATGTATTTCTATTCCCTGCAGTTTTTATAGTGAAATTTCCAAGCTGTGCATAATCAATAGCGTAATAGGATCTCTATTCATTTCACCTTCAGGAATGCAACACATATTTACTTGCTCATATTCCTTCTATTTCCCCCAATCTCTTTACTAGAAAAGGAGTGCTTACTAATAATTTGTCTTTTCCATCTATTTATTTCAACAGGCAGGTTTGGTATCTTTCATTCTGCTCTGATATTTTTCTTCCCTTCCTTGTGACAATGGGCTAGTAGATGCAGACTGAACCAAGGTGTCCAATGGTGTCTTCAGTGTATCCTTTATCAGTAAACGTCTCAGAAGGATGGTCCTATAGATATTCATTCAGAAAACTGGATCCAATATTTGGTCCTGCTACATGCCTCTTATTGGTATTCAAAGCCAAATTTGGAAGTGTGAAGCAACTGCAACTAGAGCCAAATTCTCAGAAATCCTCAGAAAGGCTGTCAGTTCACATTAAGCTGTCCAAGGCCAGATTCGGAATGCTATATTATCCTGATAATGTTGCTGCTTATTTGGAACCCTAAAGAGGAACTAAGTTCTCTGTTCATTCTCATATGTTCTCAAGATTACTTAGAGAACCACATTTTCATTTTTTATTTGCCCTAGCATCCTGCTAGTCAGAGATGGTCACTCTTAAATCTTTCACTTACTTAGCTTATGAAGTTCTCTGTTTCTCACTGCCTCGGTGAGCACCTTCAAATTTTGTCAACAGAGATGTGTATAAAGTCATTAAATCATCAAATGTTGGAGGATATTCAAATCCTGTGGTTGGGTTTTTGTACCTCCAGTAATCTCCTCGCAGTGACTATGGAGGTGCACACCCAGACTTTAGTCTTCTCTGAAGAGTTTCATCATTCACCAGCTCTGTATGAGGTACAGATGTGTTACCTGACCCACATTCCCATCTTAATCTTCTCAACGTTAGGAGGATGGTATGGTTATTGATAGTGGTAAGGAAAAGGAATGAATCTGGGAAGTTGAACTGGATGAAGATAATGAGACTCTATTTGATTCTTCAGTATCATCTTTCAAGTGTAAATAGCAATTTTCCTATATTCCAATATAAGGAAAGAAGCAGCACTGCAGCCCCTGGGAAGGTCTCTGTATTTTGCAATACATAATCTAAGTTCAACCAAGCAACAGTGCATTCAAATTGAGCTGTTATTTGACTTTTCATCTCACAAAAAGCTCCTTGAAAAATTTCAGATTAACCAACCAGCCAAATCTTTCTCTCCTTTCCAAACAGTTTGGAGGTATAGCTCCTGACAGACCACTGTTTTCACTCTTCTCTCCATTATTCTCTAAAACAAGCCTTTCTTAAAGCAGAAAGTGATACCACAAAAATAAAGACATAGCATGTATTTAATCAATTTGAATATAAGTATGTCAGCAATATTGTCCTTTTTATATACTTTTGATTTTTCAGTTGTTAATAAATGCTCCTGAATAAACCAACAAAGTCTTCTTACATTTTGAAAAAATAAATATTTGTCATGTCTCAGGTAGTCACATTAAAAAAAAAAAAGCAAAGAAAAGGGGAATAAATGTGACTGTGCAATATCTTGGTACATACTTTTTTTTGTGGATTTTTAGGAAAAAGGAATGAAGTTGAACCTGAGAGATCTGCAAGGACATCCTTGTGTTTACCTCCTGGTGCTTACAGAGTCTAATGGAGGTGGCACATGTGAATTTGATGAGAATAGCCTCTTCTTAGTTGCTAGGCAAATACATGAAACCACTGGGACATTTTAGAGAAATGAGGAAGCTCTCTTTTGCAATTGCTGCTTCTTGGAAAGAGTTTCTGTAGGCTACTTCCACCTGTAGGAATAGGTTATGGATGCTGGATACTGAATCCATCTTTCCATTTTCCATCAACTGTGAGCCATATGTCTAAGCCGCAACAGAGAGGAGAAATTTCTCTTATACTAAGTGGTTTTACAGTCAGTTCTCTAAGCTATCTGCTATTTTGCATGAAGTACTCTGAGGCAACTAACGCATCCCAGGCACTGGGAATTTTCCTAAATTCCATGCAAATCCCTCTGCCCTGGTTTTCCTCTTGGCTGTAAGTAGTAGGAATCATGGGGACATTGTTGGAAATTGGCCAGAAAAACTTGAGCCAATGTGCCTGCCTTAGGAGTTTCAGTTTCTGGTTCAGGAGCTAGGCACAGGGAATAAACTTCTTGGTAATTCAGTCATTTATTAAAGCAAACATGAGTCCTTTGTGGTGAAAGTTGCCAGAAAATTAGTCCAAAGTATAAGACTTCCTTCAAAGCTGTAGATACATACTGTTTCCATCAGTAATAATTCATCCAGATGAAGATCTCTTTCAAGTCCTACGGCTACTTGATGGCTTCTCAGCTGCAAAAACAGCCAGCATATTAAAACGAGCACGTATTTTGAAAATTGACAGTTAGGGAAAATGGAAGCTAATGCAGTAGCAGCAATGAATCAGATTAATATGGACAACATGGGGAACACTCCACCTATGCAGGGAGCAGTGCCTGCTATCAGACTGCTCTTTCATCTATAATAACAAGACCCAGTGGCCGAGAGCCAAAACTTCAAACTGAAAATGAGATGCAATTTTTTAGCAGGAGCATACTTAACCATTTGAACTGTTTACTAATAGACATAGAATATACACCTTCATTCAGTGTCTTAAAAATATGGGTAATTCTCTTTCCAAATGAGAAGCAAATGAGTTCACAATAAACTGAAACTTGTCAGTGTGATCGCAGCACTTTCTGGGTAAAATCCTGAGTTATCATGATGGCCAAATTGATAATAGCCTTAAAAAAGATATGTATCTAGTAGTGAGGAAGCAGCTAGAAGGTATTTGTCCTATGGGACCCACAATGTATTCTGAAAAATTTTGGTGAATTTTAGGAGCCTGAGTATAGTAGAAAAATCTACATTGTGCTGGAGTTATATGATTTTTCATAAAAATTAAATCCTTTAGCTATTTAAATTTTAGCTTTCTGAATAGACCGGATTTTTTCACAACAAACACTGTTTTTAAAATATGTGTTAGTTACAGAGTTCATTTCTTTCTGTGAAAAGAAAATTTTTCCTCTATTTTCATGTTTTTGGGGTTTTTTTATTAAACAATTTCTGTACCTTTGGACACTTACCCAGGTGTTCACGACAGAAAATAAATTAAAAAACACTTTACCTAACAAAAGAAATAAACAACCTCTTTGAGATGAACAGCAAGAACAAAATCAACCTACGTTTTTGCTGTGTTGAATAAATTAGAGTAACTGTAGTAAGATTCAAAACCTATATATATAAAAAAGGCACTAAAAGACCCAGAACTAGCAATGAATGATTGACTAAACCCTCTTCAAATTCCAATTAATATGAAGACATGACATTTCTTTTGTTTCATGACCCATTTTATATTGATCATTGCTTCTGAGCAATCTTTCAATGGTGGCCTCACATCACATGTGTTCAAATTTGTCCGATAAATCAAGCAGAAGTGACTCTTTTACAGCTAGTATTTGCCACTGGAAAAAAAAATTGATAATTGGCAAACTTTTACACATTCTGTCCTTCCTAAATACATTAATCAGGAAGGTGCCACCTCATGCATTGCCACCGACTCTACTGCAGAAATAAGTATCAAAATGACTTCTATATCCAGACACTGTATAATTTAATCATGCTCAAAGGATTTCCATAATTGTATCCACAAACATTAGTGCAAGATCAGCTTTCTGCTCTGCAAGTTTCAATTAGAATGTGAAACACACCAATGCATTTGAAAAAAAAAATAACGAATGCTTCTATTCCTCTCTTCTTCAAGAGTTTTTATACAAATACTTAGCAAGTGAGCACTGCCATTTCTCACTTTCTAAATATTGCCTTTTATAGTCTTCCTCTGTCCTGCACTGCGTGTCATGCTTGTAATTTCTTGCATTTTGCTAAAGGCACAGGGAACACCGAATGGTGCAGGAGATTACTAATGAAATATGGAGCCTTTCACTGCTAAGCTACACATAAAATGTCTGGCCTAGGTTTGTTCATAGTGCAAAGATGTAATTACTGTCTTCTGGCTGCTCAGTAGGCTATATGAAAACCACTGTTAGTTTCAGTCTACTTCCTACTGAATCGGTGGGGGGAATTACCTGGCTGAGAAAGACAAGCTAAAGAAATAATTTTTGCAAGTGAACTGCTGAACGCCTGAACATCAGCCTGCTTTCTGAACAGTGACGTTGGATCAAGGTCCTAAATTTTTCCTATCCCAGTCTGAAAAATGTGGAAAAAAAGCCTGAATTGCTCATGATATCTTGGCAAGTCTTGGTAATAATGAAACAAGAAAGGATGACTTAAATGCTTCATGGTCAGGAGACAAAAATTTTGCAGAGGTTTTAAACATACTTAAAACACGTTTAAAGCTAGATTCCCAAATGAGGTGACTAATAGGTCATTCTTTTTATTATATAGCTATATTTTCTCCTACATTAATGTGTTAAAACACATATGTAAAGAGAAAACTGTAGGAAAATTATTGACAAGTTCTGAAGAAATAATGTGGATTATGTAATTCTCATTATGATTTTGTCAAAGCTGGAGCTAAAAAAAGATTAGGAGAGAGAAAGACGAGAATCAACAAGGGCCTGTTATCAGCACATTGGAAGAAAAATTATTCATGGAAGGCACATGAAAGCCAAAAAGGTGATTGTGACTGCTACAATGGATTTCTTAAGATTGGTCAGGTTTAATCAACCTGAGTGCCTTCTCTAATGAAGCATCTGACTCTGAATAAGTGAAGACTAGTACATACTGTTCACTTCAAATTAAGCAGGCCTTTAAACCCAGTATCCAATAAACCAGTAACCAAATTGAGGAAATGCAGGCTGGATGGTTGGACCACAAAACGTAAGGAAAGCAAGGTGGATTGCTGGGCTCAAAAGATGGTGGTCAACAATTCTAAGTCTAGTTAACCAAGTTGATGTGAGTGATGCTCCTCAGGGGTTGATGGTGGGGCGCAGAGTCAACTCAGGTTGGTAAGACTGAACTTTAGTGGGCCCAGAAGTGCTCCGAGTTTACAGTTGGACTTGCTGATATTAAAGGCCTTCTTCAGCCTAAATCATTTTATGTTACTACCTGACCTAACTTTGAAATTAGCCCTGCTTTAAACAGGTCATTGTCCTCCAGAGGCTATTCCTAACTTGAGTGCTTCTAGGAGGCTAAATACTGAAAATTCGTAACCACTAGTGTCTAACCACTAATCCCTGTTCTTGTTTGATTTTTGCTATACCCATCTTTGTGGCTAAATTCAGTGTGTTCTTCAAAATATAATTTTCCTACTGTTGCTCTGTCTGCAGTGACAATAGTTTTCCCAGATGTCTGAAACAGGTTGCTTTGAATAATGAATTATACACCTTGACTGATACATGGGAATCTGCTGTCACGTTACACAGCTGTTGGATATCGCAAAAGGAATTTATGGGAAAGTGACCAGTTCTTAATGGGGTTGTATATTTTCCAACCATTACAATTAGACAGTTTTCTAACAGCTGATTCTCCATCAGTACTCACTTCATAGAACTTAATCAATAAAGGTCTATAGGAATATATGACTTAACCCTACCAGCAGGAGTCCGTCAAGAGTTTTCTAACTTGAGTAAACAAAGCCCACAATGGGAAATTAGTGCAAAATTATCTATCTGTAGCAAAAGTTGGCAAGGGTTTAAGTGCTTGTTTAAAGTCTGTGGAAACGGTTACTAATTTAAATAAGCATGAGATCATGGCTCTACTCAACAAAGAGTTAATTTTTGCCATCATACAAATTTGCAGCACATTTGCTGAGAGCTGTTTTATGATGAAGCTGGGGCACTGCCCATGTGTTCACATTGTTAACTAATTATCATTCCAACTCAGCAGACAACTGTGGTCTATAGACCATGACCATAAAGACACTGTCATAGTAGACAGGAGTACTTCAATAATGCGATGAGGTAGGGACATGACATACTGTGTCCTCCACAAATATGCAACCATAGAATAATAGATTTGAGTTAGAAGAGACCTTAAAGATCATCTAGTTCCAACCCACCTGCCTTGGGCAAGAACACCCTCCACTAGACCAGGATGCCGAATCCAACCTGGCCTCAATGGAGCATCCACAATTTATCTGGGAAACCTGTTCCAGTGTCTCACCAACCTCACAGCAAGACTTTTTTTCCTTGTATCTAATTTAAATTTGACCTCTTTTACTATAAAGCCATTGTCCCTTTTCCTATCACTATACTCCCTGATAAGCAGTCCTCTCCAGCTTTCCTGTAGCCCCGTTTGGTACTGGAAGGGTGCTCTAAGGTCTCTCCAGAGCCTTCTCTTCTCCAGGCTGAACAGAGCCAACTCTCTCAGCCAGTCCTTACAGGAGAGGTGCTGCAGTCCTCTCATCTTTGTGGCCTCTTCTGGACTCGCCCCAAAAGCTCCATGTTCTCCTTTTGTTGGGGGCATTGGAATGGATGTACATTGAAGCACCAGGCATAGAATAATGTCCAATTCACAATTATTTTAAGCTTATGCTATCTATCTATTTTATTCTAAATTAGTGTTTCCTCTGATGGGACTTCTTAATATTTGATTTGGGGTTTTTTATAGAGCAACCTCAGTGATTTTTACAAACAATGTCTGTTCACATGGAAATATACAGATTTTCCTCTCTGCTTTTCTAAGGAACACTTGAAAAAGACAAACTGTAGTATAAATGCTGGAGGCCACCTATCTTATAAATATAGTCTCTGTTATTTGAAAGAAAGAAATTCTGCCTAGTGATTTCACTGCTCCCCCCATTCTGCTTTCTTCTGGTTTTCTTTTGGTTTTGTTTTCATCAGTATATTCTGCTTTTAAATTACTTGTAGTGGGGGATGTCAGTAAAAAAATATCCAAACAGCTTTGAAACAAGAATAGTAGGAATTTCAAAATTATTTGTATGTACTCAGAAATTCAGGGGGAAAAAAAACCAGAAAAAAAGAAGTGGTTTGAATTTTTTTCTCCTCAGTTTTTTTCAGTTAATAACCAGCATCAAAAATACATATATTTATTTTAGAATTAAGATTTTTTTTAAAAAAACCAACAACTTAATCATTTTTGAGCAGTATTAGAAATATAAAGACTAATTAATCAGCTATGACAATATGACAAATTCTTCACTTTCATTGCACAGTGTTTAAAATGGGAGATATTAGGCAGAACTGGTGTCAGTTTACACGTAGATATGTTCTAGCAGTATAATTGCTAAGAAAAATAAATCAATTAGAATAGTTTGCTAACATAGCACCATTAGATCACATATTTTCTGTTTCACTTGCGGCCATATGGTGAAGAATTCATTTTTTCTTGGCATAAGGACATTTCTGCAGAAGAAAAATTGGATTGACATTTTATTTTTACACCATGCTAAATTTCCTTGTAAGATAATTATTTATGAGATATGTTGTGTAATTTGATGCATGATCTCTGGAAGAGGTTACTAAAGAAGGAATTAAGTTGATATTTTTAGCAGAGGTACATAAAATATATACTCAGGAGAACTGTAAAGAGAATTGTCTGGTTACCAACATAGGAGGTCCTGTTGTGATAGCTGCTCTGCTGGCTGATACAGCTAGGATTTAACCCAGTACCTCTACAGAGAAAATCATCAGTTGATATAGCTATAAAGCTGTGCTACCAGTAGCTCTCATCCTGATAGAGTGAGGATAGAGGGACGAACTTCTAATACACACTTTCTGTAACTGTAATTTCTATTCTGTCTATGATTGTATACAAATTGATATAGAAGTCACTTGTTAATGCTGATGATAGGCCACTGGGAATCATTACCCTGCTATTCAGACTTAAATCTTGACACAAACCTAAAGTTATTCAAACTGAGATGAAAACTGACACAGCCAAGATGTGATCCAAAGATGTTGGCTTGTTGTCAGGAGTGCCAGGCTTCCCCTTCTCATAACCATCACTTTCCATAGGAGGCACCATTATATCATCTGAAAGTTTTCATATCACAGTTAGTGATGATTCATCACATTATTCCTTTCTAGGGTTAACAGCTTGTCTGTGGCCAAAGCACATCTTCTCAGAACACCCCTGGTACAAAGACATCAGAGGAAATTAATCCAATACAATTTTCTTAATTTCCCAAGCTCAAGAATTGTGTCCATGCAAAATTCATGACATTCAACTGGGCCAAATGCAAGGTCCTTTACAGGGATCAGGGGTAACCCTAGTATCAACACAAGCTGGTAGGTGAATGGATTGAGAGCAGACATGATACGCACCTCAAGTACTGCGTCCACTTTTAAGCCCCGTACTTCAGGAAGGATGTTGAGATGCTGGAGCACATCCAGAGGAGGGTGACAAAGCTGGTGAAAGGTCTGGAGCACAAGTCCTGTGAGGGATGGCTGAGAGAGCTGGGGCTTTTTAGTCTGGAGAAAAGGAGGCTGAGGGGAGACCTTATAGCTCGCTACAACTACCTGCAAGGAGGTTGCAGAGATGTCAGGGCTGGTCTCTTCTCTTGGGTGACAAGCGATAGAATGAAAGGAAATAGTTTCAAATTGCACCAGGGGAGATTTAGGTTAGACATCATGAAGAATTTCTTTACTGAAAGAGTTGTCAGGCATTGGAACAGGCTTCCCAGGGAAGTAATGGAGTCACCATCCCTGGAGGCATTTAAAAGGCATGTAGATGAAGTGCTTAAGGACATGATCTAGAAGTGGGCTAGGCAGGGTTAGGCTGTGGTTGGACTTGACGATCTAAAGGGTCTCTTCCAACCCAGGTGATCCTATGACTCTATGAGGAGAAGGACTTGGGGATACTGACAGACAAGAAGCTCAATATGAGCTGGCAATATGTGCCAGCTGTATCCTGGGCCAACTGTATCCTGGGCTGCTTCAAAAGAAGCACGTCCAGCAGGTCGAGGGAGATAATCCTCCCCCTCTATGCCTCACACTGATGAGACCCCACCTGCAGTACTGCATCCACCTGTGGAGGCCCCAGTACAAGAAACACATGGAGATGTTGGAGCAAGTTCCGAGGAGGACCACAAAGATCATGAAAGGGCTGGAGCACCTTTCCTGTAAAGACAGGCTGAGATAATTGGGGTTCTTCAGCAGCCTTCCAGTACCTAAAGGGACCTACGGAAAGACTGAGATGGACTGGTTACAGGGCAGGAGGTGATAGGACAAGGGGGATTGAGTTTAAACTGAAAGAGAGAAGACTTAGACATCATAAATAAACATTTTGCGATGAGGGTGGTAAAACACCGGCACAGGTTTCCCAGCTAAGCTGTGGCTGCCCCCTCCCTGACAGTGTTCAAGGATAGGTTGGATGGGGTTTTGGGCAACCTGGTCTAGTTGAAGATGTCCCTGCAGTGGAGTTGGACCAAATGACCTTTAAAGTTGACTTTGAACAAAAACTATTCTATGATTCACATTTAATTGATAATTAATCACTATATCAAAGCACTGTTTTTACTATATGAATGATCTTTTTTGTCAAGACTTCCCAGTGGACCTTTCTCTGCTATACTGAATAGGGCTAAAAACCACAGTATGTTTCACTAGAATGAATATGACCCAGATCTGTAATAGCTACAATAGATTTCTTTTCCAATTTTACAATGTTCCTTTTAAACTGTAGACTCTAGAAATACAGGTAGTATGATAACAGCATCTCATCAGCACTGTGGTAGGATATTTTTTTAATTTCAACTGCTAACTCATACAAGATTTGACATGGGTGGTTTCTGGTGCAAAAAACCACTGTGGCATCCACTGATTCTTGCTGTACTATGATCTTCAAACCTTTTAAATAACATAATCTTCTGGAGTCCTACTCCTCTATCATAGGAATAACCTGCATTCCTTACACTTACATTGATAAACCCTTGTATTTATCTGAACAAAAAAATAAATCTTGATTGAACAGACCAGTTCACCAGGCAATCACATCACTTTTCATTGCTCTTCCAGTCTTTGTACCAACCACAGATTTTGTTGACAGTGATGATATATTTACTACCAGACCATGGATAAAAATCTTGATCGGTATCAGGCCCGTTTTCCAGGGCTGAATGTTCCCATTAGGAAAAGCTATAATGAAAATTTTCTATGAATAACAACTTCTTAACAATTGTCAGTTAAACCATTCATCAACTTCTTCTGGGTAATGTACAATGCTATATTTTTAATTAGAATGTCACAAGGTTCTAAATTTGCAAAAGGTTATGAAAGTTTAAGTAATGTAATAATTAATAATGACTTGAATAATTCAGGTACTTTTGGCGTCCAAAATTCTAATCTCCTCCAAAACTTCTTTTTTTTTCCCAACCATAAAGTACACTGGCATCACTTAAATTCAAGAACTTTAATCTTCATTAATTAGATTTCATTATTTTCCCTTTGGCCTAGAAAAAATATTGTTAACCAAATATCTTTTTTAAATACTTACAGGCTTTACATGTTGTTGTTACTCTTCTGAGCTTCTTCAGGGTTTTCCTCTGGATTTGTAAAATTTTCATCAACAGTTTGAACTATGATGTGCAAGTCGTCTAGGCCACGCAAATTCCTTGTTCTTTATTCTCAGGAGATGATATGTAGACTGAAAGGTACTTCATCCTCTTTATATTGTACAAGTACATTATTCTTGCCTGTTTCCAATTATGGAACAGAAATATTTATTCACTGCTTCTGCATTCTATACCTGGTTGCTAATTGCATCATCTCCTTCCACAAATTGCCCTTTATCATCTCTCATGACACATCTAATCTACTTAGGAAATGCTCCTGTGAAGTCAAAATGTTACCTCTTTGCCCCAGCTTCTCCCAGTTTGAGAAGTCATATTGGTCTCAGTGCAGTATCTCTGTGAAAAACACAACAAAAAAAATTAAAACCAAAACAGGACCTAGCTGCTTTGATGTTGCTATCTTTGTGTGTTAATTTATCTGACCATCTTTGCTCTCATGCTGTGTTTTTCTTTGTAGAAGAAAGAATCCTCAGAGATTCAGACATAAAAGCTACATCATGAATGCTTTCTTGGGATACATTGTGCCTTTGTATTAAGACTTCTCAATAGCCTTGTCTTATTTCAAGATTCTCCACTCCCAAATGCAAAATTATCTTTAAAGGTTTCTTGAAAAAAGTTACCAAGGAAACAGCTAATAAAAGTCTTTCTCCAGATAAGCTGAAAATTCATAGATATTTTCTCCTTCCGTTTGTTTTCTTTGAATAAATGTAACTTGTATACAAAATTGATTTTGTATTAAACACTATTAAATCCATATAATGATAGTTTTATCTAAACTGTAACAGAATAGAGCAGCAGTGATAAGAATATTAGTTCCTGTGTATCCATATAATAAAAAATATTTGTTGGGCCCATACAGATACAGAACTGGAGAGATCAAGTCATTTGTCTGAAGTTCCAGGCAAAAGATAGAATGTGATTTCTCTCCCACAACCCAGCACCTTTCCACAATGTCACTGGGATGGGGTTTTTTTTGATGGTTTTGTTACTGCTGCTGCCTGTTGGGTTTTGGCGGGTTTTTTGTTACAGCTGTCAAGATTCTTTGAAAAACATTAATGCTTATGGATGGAAAATGTAATTTTTCCTGAAAGAACTGGAAAGAAAAGAAAAGGGAGGAAAGGGGTAAGCCATCTTCTGCATTCTCTGAACCTAGCTGTAAAACAAAAAGTGGCACAGAAAAGAAGCGTTAATTTGACATTAGTAATATAACTATGCTAAAATCCGGATTCAAGTTGTAAACACCAGACTGAGGCATGTTGCACTTCAAAAGCTCAACAACTATATTATTTATCTGGACACCATTGTTTTTCTTCTGAGGATGAACAGAGGACCAGCAGCTGTAGAAACTTTCTCCTTCCTTTCTTCTTTAATAAAAGCATTTATTTAAAAAGAAGCACAAGCAAATCTAAGCAAATGATTGTAAAGATTACAAGGGACCTCTACTTGTTTACTATGAAGCTGTTTGCTCATGAAGCAAAAGGAGTGTGAAACAGAGAAAGAACATTTTATGCTGAGAGAAAAAAAAGTACAATGTTGATTCAAATTATTTCCATAGGGGAGCAATGTTGGAGGCTCCATTAAGTTGCCTGGCACTAGCTGGCAGAAAAAAATAAATGAAAACACAACTTTAAGAACACTGCTTCATTTACTGATGACCAAAAATGGAACAAAACTGGATGGTGTTCAAGATTGCTGAATGGCTGATTGTCAGAGCTAATTGTTTTTGACATCCAAGTGTCCTACACATTGATACGGACAACCTGCCAAGCCACAGGCTACATCTATTAGGGAGTTAAAAGTCTATAAAAGCACAAAGCAACCAGTGCTAATGCAATGTATAGTTATGAGTTTAGGCACATCATTTAACATAAATTGTTTTTCATACCCATTGTGTTATTATCTTTCTATGCAGGTTTGCTGCCCGACAAATTTAAGTTCATTCTCTAATATATGATGACAGTGCTAAATGACTGCTTTAATAAGGTTTGCCCAGAAACGTCATTGTTGGTTTGATAGGCACAAACAAAATTTGAACTCAAGATGTGAAGAAATACTAAAAGAAAGGTTTAGAGAATGACTCGTAATGAAACCACAGTTTGGAAGAATCAGCAGAACAAAACTACTATCTACTGCTTCCTGTTGTTGCAAGCACAACTGAAGTACCTTCAACAAACCAGTTGCAATTTCAGATATGAATTCAGAAGAATTAAGCCAATTTCTCACTGTATTTTGGAATTCTTTTTCTCCTAAATCTATGTTAGTAAATTATGTTTTACACATTAATCTGTATTTTGAGGAGCAATGTAATGGTAGCCCTGCAAGTACAAACAGCACAAAGATAACTATGTGAACCTACTGTTAGGTGTGAATAAAGCCCATATTATCAAATCTGTTGAGAGCTTTATGAGCACTTCAAGATTTGAATGCCCAAATTGAAGTATCTTGCTCTGACTTAATGATCTGATATTAGGTGCTCCTTACTTTATGAAATTTTTTTTTGTTTCTATTTGATTGCTCTAAAATTCAAGCATACAAGTTCACTGTCATTCAAGGACCTAAATGTCTAAGCAATAAAGAGCAAGAATAATCATTAGATCCTGGATTTTAGTGCCTACCTTAGAAAGTAAATCTACAAAAATTGAGTTTTGCTATTTTCTGTCTTCTACTCTTCACACTTCACTCACTTTTAGGTCTCATTTTCCCATCATACAAATGGAAAACAAGTTTACCCTCACAGTCACCCACCCAGAGACACTTGGTTTTCTTACAGTGGGCCTTTCTCTCTAACACAACATCAGTGATAACAGAGGTTCAGTTAGCCAAACTGTGATCTAATCTCTTCAATTCTAACATTGTCCTCAAAATGTGATCTCAGTGACAGCAGGGTGAGTGTCCACCAGATTCATTGGTTAAAGGATATAAAAACCTGAAAATACTGCTGCTGTAGAGTTGGGGTTCAGGGTTTATATTATCCAGCTGATCTTCTTAAATATTGATCGTAATTTTTCATACATCATTTCCACATTCAAAATTGAGGGTTTTTTCTAAAATTACTTTTTTTTTCCAAAAAAGTTTATTTTGTTATGAAGAATTTGTATTTAAAACAGTTTATCTCCTCCCCTCTCTCCCTTCTTAGCTCGAGCAATCAGGCACTAAATCTATTATCCTGTCCCCTTTCTATGTCTTGGCAAGTACCCAAACATACTACTACACAAACCAGAATGCCTTCTAAAAAAAAAAGGGAGCTAAGACTAAGGTATTTTCTAAGTGCATGTGTTCAAATTCCTGCTGGGCAATAGGCAGCTATCACAGTTAACACAGTTAGGTATTGTTACCTATTGTGCAAATTTTGTTTCACTGTAGATCAGCTCCAAAGCTTTTCTTTCTTACTCCTTTTGAAATTCCCTTTAGTTTGTTGATATCTTTCTAAAAATAAAATGTTTAGAACAGACCACAGACCATTTCAAATGTAACATTTCAGTAGGGCATGGAGCATAAAAATATAGAGAGTGTAGAAGAACTATAGCTATGAGGAAATATGACTTTGAGACTATCTACAGTTTGTGGGTTGTGGGGGGGGAAGCAGATTACAGGAGACACCCACATGCAATATGCTGTCTACCATCATTCACAAGAGCTTCCAGACACCTCCTACCCATCCAAGGTATTTGTCTTAGGTTCCTTCTCCCTCTTGATGCATAAGTGCTGCCACTTTGTGGTTTAAACTTTTCCCTCTGCACGCTCCTCCAACTGGCTGCAATTTGTTTCTTGCTTGTCTTTGCTTCTCTACTTTTATGTCAATCCCCCAATTTCCTTGCTCTTAAAATAAATCCAACAGAGAGAAATCCATTCACAGGCCCAATGGAAAATCCTGTTCAAGATTCATGAGGGTCAGAGAAGGGATTTAACAATCATGGAATTTCATCAAGTATCCATCGTGAAGGTAAGTAGTATGAGTATTCCAAGCCTGGCAGTTCTGAAGCTGTTGCTGTATGGTATAGAAATGGTAAGATCATCCATTAATTTAGTGAGTATCAAAATAACACAGGCCTTATCTAGGTCAGTGACACACACACAAAAATCAATCATAACCATTAGAATCCAGTCTGCTTCACAGTAGAAGAGGTAACCAATTTCCCTGCATGCTATTATGAGTAGGATTGCCTCCAGGACTGTTATATCAACATAATTCTAAATGGGAATCATAAAAACAGTTGAGAGAGTAAATTAAATTTGCTGGTTTTCTTGCACAAGAGTAACTTCAGAGCTAATAATTTGAAATCTTATTGAAATTATGAACCTGATTTAAAATAAATGTCATTGATACCCTCTATGCTAAGGCCAGACTAAAGAGACTTCAGGGTAAATAGACATCTGCAACTGTCTTCTTTAAAATATCTTTTAAAAATTGCTGCAGTTTATTGGCTCTTTTGATCTCATTAGTGATCAAGACAAAACAAATACTAACCATCTGGAAACTAGAACTAGAACCTGACATTCACCCATCAGAAAGTCAATTCCAATATGTTTAATCATAGCTAATTACTATTCTTTTACCAAAATCAATACTAGACAGACCATTGAACAAAATATGAGTCAAAGTCATTTGACAACTTTGCAACTGAAGAGACTACTGCAAACACCGTGACTACTTAAGACTATTTTAATTGATTGTCTAGAGAACTGTTATTACCATACACATTCCAAGTGCCCACTTAAAATATGGTGTGATGAATTCCATTTGGAAGGACTACCTGACATACTGTCTTGTGTCAGCTGTCTTTCAGCTCATCTTCATCATCTTTCCCCTTGTCACAGGCTCTCATCAAAGGTATAGACCCACTGCAGTAACATGAAAGTAACTTTGGGGGCAGGAAAGTTGATCTGCATCACATCCAGGGGAGCCTGGATTCCTCATTTCTAGGTGTTAGGATGTACGCATTATGAAATTGGGATTTGCCCTTCACTTGCTTAAGTTTCAATGACCTAAAATGAGATTTGATCCTCGTGATTCTCAAATAAATTCAGAAGATGGGATTTGAGCAGGTCTGGGGTTTTTTTCTCACCATTTTTACCCTGACAAATTTGATTCCGAGCTCAAAAAATACCGTATGCACTTTAATTTACATGTGTCATTCTACTTTGCATTGCTGACTAGTGTCTGCAGCTTCCTACTCATAACTTTCCCATTTCATTCTTTGACTATACAGGTTCCTCACAATAACAAAGACTATCTTAATTTAGTCCAGCAAAGATGAATTTAATATTTTC
Organism: Zapornia atra; assembly: GCA_013400835.1. NCBI lineage: Eukaryota > Metazoa > Chordata > Aves > Gruiformes > Rallidae > Zapornia > Zapornia atra. The sequence goes on along the minus strand of VZTU01006393.1, from coordinate 66,247 downwards.
TACTTCATAGGAAATAGATTAATCAATCAGCAATGATTTGTGTTTCTACTGTAAGGATTTCTTATTATTGAATACACACTTGACACAAACTTGGGCTTTTTTCTAGCATCAAACAATTTTTTAAAATCTTATTTATAATAATCAAAATTATATTGTGAAAAATTATGTTGATGAAAATATTAACATCTTTGTCAGTGACAACACCAAGCTGTGTGGTGCAGGTGACATGCTGAAGGGAAAGCATGCCATCCAGAGGTACCTTGACAGGCTTGAGTATTGGACCCATTTGAACCACATGAAATTCAACAGGGTAAAATGCAAGGTCCCACACAGGGGTCAGGACCACCCCTGGTATCAATAGAGGTTGGAGGAGGGGATTAATAGATTGAGAACAGTCATGATGAGAAGGACTTGGGGGTCCTGACGGATGAGAAGCTGGCCAAGAAGCTGTCAATGTGTACTTGCAGCCCAGAAAGCCAACTGTATCCTGGGGTACATCAAGAGAAGCACAATCAGGAGATTGAGGGAGATGATCCTCACATCCTACTCCACTCTTGTGAGAGCCCACCTTGAGCACTGAGTCAAACTCAAAGGTCTTCAACATAAGAAGAATACGAAGTTATTGAAGCAAGTACCGAGGAGGGCCACAAAGATCATGAGAGGGCTGGAGCACCTCTCCTCTGAGGACAGACTGAGGAGATTATTGCAGCCTTCAGTACTTAAAGGGGTCTATAGGAAAGATTGGGAGGGACTGGTTACAAGGGCAGGGAGCGATAGGACAAGGGGGAATGGGTTTAAACTGAAAGAGGATAGATTTAAGTTAGATGTTAGGAAGAAATTGTTCCTGGAGAGGGTGGTGAGACACTGGCACAGGTTTACCAGCTAAACTGTGGCTACACTCTCCTTGGCAGTGTTGGATGGGGCTTTCGGCAACCTGGACTAGCTGAGGGTGTCCCTGGCCATGGCAAGGGACTGAAACTAGATGAGTTTTGAAGGTGAATTCCCACCCAAACCATTCAGGGCAACTAAGCTGGTGAAGGGGCTGGAGAGCAAATCTTACAAGGAACAGCTGAGGGAACTGGGGGTGTTTAGCCTGAAGAAGAGGAGGTTGAGGGGAGAGCTTATCACCACCGACAGTTACCTGAAAGGAGGGCGTAGAGAGGTGGGTGTTGGTCTCTTCACTCAAGCGACAGGTGATAGGACGAGGGGGAATGGACTCAAGCTGTGACAGGGCAGGTTCAGATTAGACATTAGTAAAAACTTCTTCACTGAAAGGGTTATTAGGCACTGGAACAGGCTGCCCAGGGAAGTGGTTGCGTCACGGACCCTGAATGTATTTAAAAGATGGGTAGATGAGGTGCTCAGGAATATGGTTTAATAGAGGACAGGTATGGTTGGACTCTATCTCAAAGGTCATTCCCAACCTAGAGATTCTATGGCTTTGTGATTCTATGATTTGATATAACTTTATTAATCTAAGTAAAATTAAATAAAAATTTGGACTTAGTTCACATTTGATCCTTTTTTTCCCTCATTGGAGGCTGCAAAATAACTTATGCTGATTGTCATTTCCATTAATTCCTTGGGACAATGGTTCAGCTGATAAGAAACCAGTCACAGTATGAAAGCAAGCCTGTCCCATGAACTTTGATTTTGAATGGAGGTACTATGGGCCTTGTACTTGACTTGGCAGGAGATGGGGCATGACTGAAATCTGATATCTAAGGGAAGGATTTTGAATGCAGCTTCAGATTTTCAGTGCTTCAGTTTTGCATGTTTAATTTGAGCTGTCTGGAAGTGGATTTATATATTTGTATGTAAAATTTTCTGAAAGTCAGGATATTTTGGAAGGCAAAACAATCCACCAAATTTGTAATACTCAAAGTTCTCAAAACTGTCTTCCATTATCAGTGTAGGTATATCCTCTTTTTTTAAAATCAATCATTTCTGCACAGATTTTCTAGAAAACTCTTCAGAGGGAAACCTCCTCTGTGTCTTCATAAGATGAAATGATAAATGGAGATGACAATTCATGACTTTTGACATTTAAAGGGAGAAGACACACCACTCTCCTTTCCTAGACAAATGCCTGAGAATGATAAAACACAGGAAAGGTTAAGCTTGCCTCCAGAGCACTATGTCTATGGAAGTTTCAAAAGCTACAGAGAGAGAGAGAGAGGAAAAAAGAAAATACGTTTCTTGCCTTAATGACATGAAAAGGAATCACACATTTAAAAATTCAGCAGTCCCTTTTTGATTCTTGGCCGCAGTTTTCTGGTAACACTTCTATCAGTCACAATCATTTGAAGCATGTGGAGACACATATTGGAGATATGAAGACACAGTTTCTGCATTTGCAATTTCCCATCTTCAAAGCACTTTTCAGTTTTATCATAAATCTGGAGAAAATCCTGTGATGTGCGAAAGATTATTTTTTTTTTCTTAATTCATCACTGTTATTTTACTTAGTTTCTCCCGTAGGATGCTAATGTTTATTTGCCTCTAGGATAGCTTTCAAGCTTTATAGAGACAACATCAGGTATCACCTGCAGTTAAGCCTTCATTAAGCATAAATATCAATCTTTATACTTCATTTAAAAGAGAAAACTCATGCAAACATTGAAACAAAAAAGCTTGTGTTCTTCACTATTAAACCTGAATAGACCTGGACAACATACAAAAGGACCCAAGAGCTAAATTAGCATAATACTGAGTCACCCCTGTTGAGCTCCATTGGTTTCAAATATGATTCACTTTTGAGTACCCATTAGTCTAAAAAGATAATTGCAGAGAGAGGAAAAAAGACCACATGAGAAAATATTACTTATGAGTAAGAGACCACTGCAGCAGCCAAAAAAACCTGAAAAATTAGTGGAGAAGGATTGCTGTATGTCAGAAATGTGCAAAAACCTAAACAGAGTGTGTAGGCAAATAAATGTTGGGTGCATGAGTCCATTTATATAGAGAGACAAAGATGGAAATACAGAAACTCTTCCAGACTATTATGGAAAAGCAGAAATGTCAATCTAAGTATTTTTAAGTTCTTCCTCTTCATCTTGTTTCCCACACACAGAAAGTGCCAGTACATGCGTTTGAAACACTGCTGTGGCAGACTGGCATATAATTGACTGTAATGACTCCATACCTGGGCCTGATCCAGAATCTCAATGAAAAGGTCCTTGAAATGAAGCCTTATTCAGGTCAGTGGTGCTTCACAGAGGTACGTGGAGGCATTTCATCTGTGCAGTAGTATTTTCAGATATCAAAATAGAGACTGAACTCAGTAAACCAGAGATTTGGTTTGAAATCAGCAAATGAAATTAAATAAAAAAATGAAAGATGCTACAACTGGGAGAACAAAATGCAGCACAGAGATAAAAATATGACTGTTGCCACAAAATGCTATCAAATCTGAATGAATACAGAAAATCACAAACAGATTAAGAAGAAAAAGAATATTTTTTAAAAAAGCATGTAACATGTGAAGAAGACTAAGAAGACTTGTATATAAGCTAAAGGTGGTTTTTTTTTATCTGTTAGGGTCTTATACATCGGACTGTAAGAAAGATTGAGACAAGCTAGAGATGATCAAAAGGAGACTGGAGGACAATAAGAGGTTTAGGAAGCCCATTTTAAAATAAAAGATTAAAATAATTGGATTTATTTAATCTAGAAAAGTTTAAACAAAGAAATGATAACAATCTTCCAGTAGTTGTTTTTACAGTAACAACAAAGGCTGTTAAGAAGAGTGATCAATTGTTCAGAGAGTTCAATAAAGGTGAAAAAAGACATAATTGGCTTAATTTGCAGCAACAAAGATTCAGGTTAGATACTAGGGAAAAGATTCTAACTAAAAGTGTAAGGAAGCACAACAACAGGTTACCTAGATAGTTTTCAGAATTGCTTTTCTTGTAGATTTTAAAGCAAATATGTGTTGGAGGTGGCCTTGCTCGTATTACTTGCCTTTTTTTAGTGCAGGATAGGGAATTGAGAAGCCAGTTAAGATCCTTCCCAGCTTTGCTTTTTGAAGATTTATGATACATGAGATGATGGGCTGTGATACATAAACCCTTTTCCTAAAGGCGTGTAAGAAAAACTATCACACTTAACTCCTTTTTATTAAGTAAGCATCTTACTCTTACAGTTAAGTCAAAACCTTACTTTTTATCCTCTAAGAAGCACTATTTAAACTTCAGTTCAATTATATTTGGCTTCTTTTCTGTTGGAAGTCTATCGTGCAAAGGACAATGACCTATTGGCTAACTCCTAGAAACACAAATGCCAAGCTCTGCTTGGCGTGTTAGAACATTAAGTAGAAATTAACATTAGCATGAACAAAGATTTCACAAATTCCCACAGAGACTCAAGCTCCTGACAGAAGTCAAATACCACTGTACATCAGCAGGAAGCTACACATTGAGGCAGTGTAGCTCCTGGACCATTAGTTTCCATCTGTAAAGAAATCCTACCTTGTTTCATCCAGCAGTGCTACCTGAGTATTGGGGATGTATTGCAACATCTTGCAGTTCAGGGAGAGGAAAGAAGCAAACTATTTTTTGCATTGGCTTGGAATTGCATTACTGATGCAATCATTTTTAGTTCCTTGAGTGAAGCCTAAGGCTGAAGAGGAGGATGGGACACTACATCCCAAATTATGCCATTGTCTCCAGCCTATCTTCTCCAGGTGTGCACTGCAGGCATAGATACATGAGTATCTCAAGAGCCAAAGAATATAACCTTAAAACACCAAGACAAAGGAAAATATGCAGCCTATACTTCCGTGGGTTTTTTTCAAGCAGTTTATCACTGATTAAAGATCTTCAAATTTCAGTCCCTGAGGCAGTCCTGCTCTGGGTACAGCTCCTTCTGATTTGCATGAGTAATGAAGAATCTGACTTTACAAAAAAGAAAAAAAAACCTAGCTATGTAATTTTAATATACTGTCTATATATTATCTCTTCTCCTCAGTCTTTGCCAATCGTTTGCCTAATTTGCACTGCTGTGGCAGTCCAGTATTTTACTGTGGTCTGGCAAGGGCTGAAGTTCATGTGGGGGCTGAGAGTGAGAGTGGACTGGAGTATGTCCTGCTGTCACCTCCCCATAGGCTGCTAGGGACCTCTCTCCATGGACTTGGGGCATGGGACACATTCTGAGCCCCAGCAGCCAGGTCTGACCTCCCAGAGAGACAAAGGCACTCTAAAAGGGGAGATACCATGTACCAGATATCAAAGACCAGTGATGTACTGACCCACCATTCCCTTCCTCAAGCATTTTGCCAACTTTTTCCTGTTGTGTCAAAAAAATACTGGTAGAGCAGTAACACTCACATACAAGCAGCTTTCCAACACCTTACCAGTGTCACAGATCACGTTGTATCCCATCAGAGAGCTCCTATAGCAGTTTGGAGAGACAAGCAGGCTGCTGGGTCAGCCATTGCTCATGTCTCCTGACAAATGAGCGGCACTCATTTCACGTGTCCTCATCAGAACCAGAAACTCAGGTAGGAATACTTTTTCTTTTTTTTCCTAATTGTAGATGCTATTTCAGGAGGTAGCTATACCCAGCTGCTCTGCAGGATCCGTGAAGGTCATGACCCATCTACTCCAAACTTCCCAGAGCCCCATTCCATATGAGTGGGGGGGGAATTAAAGAAGATTTCTGAACCATTAATTTCATGTGTTATTCTACACACCCAGCATGAGCACTAACATTTCATAGCACTCAATCACTGAGGCGAGTTTTGAGAAGTGCTGATTTGCAGGGAAATGTGCATTCTTCTTGTAATGCCCTCCTTGGATGGTGACAGCAACAACCAGCAGCCTCATTCATGTGCTGCCTCTTATGAAGAATACGTACAAATGGCTCCAGAATAGAAAGTGCACTGTCAGGCTCCTCCACAGCCAAGGTTTATTACACATGGTGTGGACATAAACAGAGTTGTCTCTCTCCCTTCACCCTTATTTTCTCTGCATTTTGTACTTCAATAAGGAGAAATGATGCAATCTGTCAATAAGGATTATTCCAATTCCAACACTATAGTTAAGACACTGGGTTCTACCTTATTGCATCTGAGGGGGAAATACAGTATAAATGGATGCAGGAAAAGAAATATAAATCTGACTATATCTGGTTTTCATTCTGGCTTTAGCTCCTACACTAGCATGAGTGAGTTTTAGACATCTGCAGTTGGTGGATCTGCACATACTATGGGTTTATTGGAATTACAGAAGCCTGAAGTGAGCTATAGACCAGGGTCAATTTGGTTGCCAATACACCAAAACGGGAACAATTTATCTTGGGCCTCATTAGAGCAAAGCGTGAACTCACAGATCCATACAAGTGATGGTTCTTTCATGCTGTGTTAATTGCGGAACACCTAATAGTTCACCACTTGAAATCCATAACACATGGTAGGATTGAATGCTTCTACAGTGGATTTAGCTTTACCACTTGCAGTAAATAATGGAGAGAGTTAAGGAGGAAAATGTCCTCCTCAATGTCTGTGTATTTGCACACTTACTTATCTTTATGCCTTCATACAACTGTTTTACAAGGACATACCACTGTCTTTTAAATTGAAAATTGTTACATAGAATGACAGTAGTAGAAAAAAAATCCTAATTTCTTAGTATTTTGTATGATACCTTCATATCAGACATCCCGGGTTTTAGCCTCTTCTCAAAGTTAAAGAAAACCACTGCCTTTCACTTAGCCCATAACATACTCTCTGACCATGGGATTGAGCATACTTAACCTTTTATGGTCAAAACTTTTCTACTAAACCTATCCAGATTTGCTCAACAATCAATGGAGAGATATACATACCTCTTGAAGGCAACTCATACCTGTGTAAGACAGATGACTAAAAGACAGAAGATTAATTACTCTCTAGAGATATTTCTCCCACTCTGTGCTCAATATAGAGAGCCAAAAGGGCTGCTTTGATTTAGACAGTTTTCAAGGAGCTGAAGTTAGGTTCAGTGAATCCCACATTTATTCTCTGGGGTTTTTCCCTTTCTTACTGATAGTTCCATTAAAAGTTTTCTTTCAGTGGGGCTTGTAGAAGTCAGCTTTTCACAAATATTTTAACAAGATCTATTTTTGTCCTTTGCTTATGGGTTCCCAAAAAACCATAATGTATAGCTACCACAAAGATTAGATTTACACATTAGTGTAAACCATTTACATGGCTCTCCTTGTAGTTCATAATTTCATGTGGGTTTTTTTCTTTAATACAATTCTCTTTAGCTCACTTCTGTGAGGAAACCATTATTAGCCAATATGTAATTGAAAGCTTGGAGATGTGGCTTAGGTGTTGAGTTCTACAACATCTGACCAAAAAAAATTAATTTTTTGACAATTATTAACTTCACTATCCATTATCCTTCACTAACTAGAGGGCTTATTGTGGGACAGTCTTAAGAGTGCACTGATTTAGGTCAGTTTTAGTCATAAAAGAGTTAAGGTTCATAAAGCTAAATAAATCTCTTATCCTTAAATCACAATGAGCATCTGCACATAAGTTTAATCACAGAAAATAAGATTTAATTTGAAATCTTTTTTTTAGTTGAAATTTACAGTCTTCCCCCAAATCTGGACGAGAGGTGGTGGTAAAGTGGTGTGCTTAATTTTTGGAAAAGCTTTCAGCTTTACAATTCTTTTGTGCAGCTTAAAAAAAAAAATTAAAAAGTGTCATGACATTTTGTTGTATTCTATTTCTGCAGGGTTTTTTGGCCTTGTCAGTAAACTTAGCATTACATTTTCAGATCAAGCATACAAACAAAATTTGTGTCACACATTTTTGTTGTGCTTGGTCACTGGCTGAATCCACTTTACTCCAACTACAGTAGTGTCCCCACATAAATTCACAGGTTGGGCAGCCTCTCCCCTTGTGACCTGGAGTTACTCTGGGGACCGTGTCTGTCTGTGAGCAGGATGCAGCCTGAGGGAAAAGGAGAGTGGGCTTGCAGATAGCTCCCTGAGAACAGCCAGGTGCTGTCTGTCTCTAAGGCTGCACTGGGGTTGTGAGAGACCTCTTTTTGCAGGAACACATTTTCCTGTTAAAGCAGATGGGAACAAGAGGAAGTCAGGAACCGCAGAAGGCAGGCAGTAGGGATCTGTCTACAATACTAAAAGGTGTACTCTGTAGAAGAGACTTGAAAGGTGAAATATTTAATGATGCACACCTTTCATTTCTGTAGACTCATTTGGGATTAGTTTCCATGTGTTCCTCTGGATTGAACACCTATTAGTGGCTGAGGAGTGTATTTCTCTGGCACATTTTCTGATTTAGCGTCATCTAAGATGGGCATTGTTTACATGATGTGAGAAATTTCATGGCTTGAAATTGCACCAGGGGACATTTAGGTTAGATATCAGGAAAAATTTCGTTACTGAAAAGGTTGTCAGCCATTGGAACAGGCTGCCCAGGGAGGTGGTGGAGTCACCATCCCTGGAAGTATTTAAAAGGCATGTAGATGAAGTGCTTAACGATACAATCTAGAGGTGAACTAGTCAGGGTTAGGCTGTGGTTGGACTCAAAGATCTAAAGGGTCTCTTCCAACCCAGGTGATTCTATGATTCTATGACTACAGGGTGCAGAGAGTTCCCCTTTCCCGCTGTCAGACCACTCTGCTGTTGTTACCTGAGGATGGATGCCTAGGACAGAGGGTGTTCCTACCCATTTATTTGTCCACTAAATATGCCTTTGGTGCAGCTAGTGCAACACTGGCCAGCAGCAGGACATGTATCTGACCAAAAGAAAGGGAACATTCATTCCTTCAGGAAAACACACTGTGAGAAAGGGCACAACCAGCACAACAAAACTCATGGAGATGGGAAGGAAAAACTAAGGGCATAACATAATCTCTTGGTCTACGAGACATCATAGCTGCTTACTTTATTTGGACACCAAAGCTGCAAAGAAGGAGAGGGAAGAAACTTCTGAAGAGTTGTCTGCTTGCTTTGCCATTGGAGAGGATTTTTGGAAGACCGAATGTACAATTGCTTCTTCACTTTGTCTTGCTTACTTCCAGTTAATGGAAGTTGATTTCCTGTTGCTTATTTTGCTATTGCTTTTAGAGTATACTGTTTGCATAATACCTTCTTTTTGTTTGTGTGTGAAGAACAGATAATTTTGGAGACACTAAATCAAAAATTTTTTTTTAAACTTTTAAAATTTTGAGAACTTGCCACTAGACTGAGCAGCAAAGCACTTAACTCTTGCTGCAGGGTACTGATCCCAATTCTTTAATTTTCAGTGAATTTCTGTACTGAAAGAGAAAATATTATTGCCTGTGATTAACCTGGTGCTAGGACTGGGGATTAGGCAGACACTTTTCTCCTTGTTCTTCGACAGTTTAATTCCAGAAGAAGTAGAATGAGATTTGTTCTTCGATGACTTTGCACATTTCTTACAAGTGTTGATTGTCTTCAGGCTGGTTACACATACATGTACATATACATGTACATATACATATACATGGACATATATATGTAGATAAACAGAAGATGTGCATAAGGTGACCAAAACGCAGGCAGATTTGCTGGCAGTGTTTTTTCTCAGGATAAACTTGTTGCTGTGTTTTCCCTCTCTTGTTTGACATGAGACAACCACAATTTATAAGGAGGAGAAACAAAATGTCTTCCTCATCCAATTTTGCTTTTCTTGTTTTTTTCATTCCACACCCTCACCCTCTCCCAACTATTCAGGCATTCTTTTCAAGCTGGTGTGTTTTGTGTAATAATTACACAATGTATAGTATTGTACGTGGGTGTCAAGAAAGCCAGAAGGAAGAAGGTGGGTAGATGGTGGAAACTTTATCCCTATCCCTCTTTCTTGTTAATATTGGGGTAACCACTGCCTTGGATAGAAAAATGAGAAGGAAATTTCTCAAAAGCTTTTCCCAAGTATGCAAACAGGCATTTTACAACCTTGATAGACTTGCAGAGTAAATCAGATAGAAGTTAAATACCTGTCAGTGGGGTTGCAGGATTTTTAATACAAAACTTCTGCAGAAATGCCTTAAGAGGCTCCTTCTTTCCCAGAAGAGTTTCTAACTGACTCTGAGCCTACCTGCTCATGCACAAATAAACATATGACAGAAGAAAGACTGAGGGTGGATTTGAATCTTTAATGTGTTGGGAAGTATGAATACTGCTCTGCTGCTCACAGACATTAGAAAGCTGGCAACCTATAGTCCTCCTAGCATGACTCAGGGCGATGTGTGAAAAAGAAGATGTTATACAAGTCCATCCATTAGAATCAAGATCTTCAAGTGAATCGGCTGCTGTATTCACCAGTTCTTGCTGGAACAAAGTAGACCTAGGCTAGCTGGTAGCTGGCATCCTCCTGCTTGCAGTTTCCCTGACACATTCTTCCATTAGCTACTGCACTACAGGAGGTACGTGCCTGCTTTCATTGGAGGCAGAGGCAAATCTCACACTGAGAGCAAACCTAGCCATATTGAAATATATGAAAATAAAAAGCTGCCAGCAAAGTTAAAGAGGGTGAAACTCTGCTGCCAGCTCAGGACTGTATAAAAAAAAGTCATTTGGGTCTTTTGAGTGTACTAAAAACTTTGTCAAGGCTAACAGAAAAGGTCTCTTGTTTCCATGCTCAGTCTAGCATTTACTTTGCCAATCAATAGTTCAAGGTATGATGATTTCACAGAAAAAGTCTGTGGTCAGTGGTTAATAATCACCTGTTGCTTCTGGCTGAGTTGAGCACTGAATTCATGCAGCCACAAATGCCCATGGTGGGCAGTGAAATAGCATTAACTGCTGCAAAGGCAGGTTATTGGTAAGGTGAAGTAGCATGAACACTGGATTGTGTGTTAACCTTGAAAAACCACAGGCATGAACAGGAAACCTGTAATTGTTAAGGAATTAGACTAGACTCACTGTGTATAAGTACATAGGGATTTGTTAATAAATTCATTATAGCCAAACCTTTGGAAATAGAGTCTTTCAACTATAATGCAGAAATCTGGAGGTGAAATAAGAAAACAGGAAAGTTCTAGGTCCACTGGAAAACTCTTTCAGAGCTGGGCTGTTTGTCTATCATGTTGAGTGTTTTGGTGTAACTTAGGAAGGATGAGCTCTTTTGTCTCAGTTCAGTCTCTGACCAGCACTCTCCTCCTGAGACCTCTTCAGACCACTCACACCAGTCTCTTGCTCTGCAGAAGGTGGCAGCAGTAGCTATTTGTGTGATAATCCCTACTATGAAGCAAATGGATGAGGAAGCACAGATAAACAAGATTAGCTCCACCATATGGCATCAAATACATTACTACTCAACTGAATCAATATGCTGACTGTGTGGCTCTTAAGGTCATAACTCCATAGCTGGCACGCTCCTGTGTTTGTGGACAGCTCAGCATTATGGCAGCTGGTTGTGTTGGCTGACTCCCTCATCTTCTCTATGCTGTCACTGCAGACTGTCCTTACAAGAGCATTCAGATATCTGTCTCCAACCTAAGAGTTTTACTGGCAAGAGGGAGGAACAGGAAAGCTGAATAATTCATAAGAAAATCTTCCAAAATGTGCTGGTTGGATGTCAGAAACGGGTCTGGCCCCAAAAATTAAAATAATTCTTTAAAGTGCAAAAATAAAATGTTTTCTTGGAAATATTTCTGCAGAGCCTTGTGGAAGGGGACTCCCTGATTCTTCACGGTCCATTTCGCCTCTGCAGACAGTCTCTTCAGAGCAAATTCTGACTCCCATGAGGTATCATAAACCTGTCCTCTAGGGGTTAGTGCATGATGGGAGCTGACAGTCAGCAACAGATTTAGTTGGAAGCAGAGAAGACCTAGAGAAGAAGTGTACACTGTACTCAGGCACCATCAACCATAACTGCCATAAAACATTTTCACATTCAAAACATTTTGGTTTGATGGGGAGATTGATTTGGAGGCAATATCGAAATTATCCATCTAAAATAGAAATATTTTGTAAACTGCTTCTGTTAAAAAGTCAGTTTTCCAAGGAAAAGCAGTTTTGCTGGAGATTTTCTGGCCAGAAAGACAATGTACCAGTACCAAAGATAGTCTGAGACTGTCTGAGTGTTTAACACCCAAAAAAATTGACGCCTGCTCAAAATAATGTCTAAACATAATATGCAAGAGCAGCTTAATTCTCCCAAAAGGCAGGTGGTTCAAGGACAGATTTCACATTTATTTGATGAAAACTGTTGGTTAGACAGAACTAAAAGATTCAAAGTAGTTCCACCATTGTCATGAAAGCACCTAAATGTCAGCTTCTCACCCACTGTGAGAGAGGGAAACCATCGCCATTGAGCGCAGGTACTGCCCCATGTCCAAGCATTCATAATTCTGAAAAGCCAGTGCATGGCATTCTATTCACCCAGAAAATACACACAGGAATCAGGAAGGAGCTAGAAGCCCCATGAGCTGCGTGGGGGAACGTTAATGGTACAGATGAAAAAAAATATGTGGCTTCCTATTCCCTGCTGCTACCAGGGTAGACCGTTCTTCCATTAACTGTGCGGTTGGTAGCTCGATGCTGTGGGTATTGTGCATGCTGGAATGAAGGATTTATAACCATGAAATTCTTTTCAATGCTGCTGTTAATATAAGAAGTTAGGTAATGCAGTTTTTATACTAAAGGCACTAGACATATTGCGGAGGAGAAAAGGGAATAAATTATAACTTTTCTGAAGTTTCTGAGATACGAAGTCATGCATTATGAATACTTCATAGTGATGTCGCTACTCACTGTCTTCTGCTTTATTTCTAGCTGTAACACTTAGTTTCTGTGAGAAATGAATGAATATGTTAGCCAAGAATTTCCAAAGCAATGAGTCAGTTAAGATTGGCAAAGGAGAGAGGATGGGGAGCAATCGTTCCTTCACCATTACTATCACCTGGCTCAGAGAACCTACTCCAAGCTACATGATCAGGTAGAAATGCCAGCACACACATTGCTCGCCATCCTCCTTTCCCCTGCCATCTACAGTTTGGCCACATCCATCTGACAGGTTTCCATTTTTAAGTTCCCTAGTCAATTAACTGGCACATTCCTTTAGACCTCTCAGCTCTGGCGTGCAAAGATGCCAGTTATTTTTAGAAATCTGAACTGCTGCTTTTCATGAGTAGAAAATTCACATTTTAAGAAAAACTGTCACAGTTGTTTTGTCTTCAAGAAAATGCATCACCAGAAGCTAAAAGTTTTGTCTTTGCAGGTTGCTGTTTGCTTGCATGGGTCAACTGCAGAGTAGTTGAATGCTCTGACATTTGCTATGAAATTGGTAGGCACATTCAAAACAAGATGAGAGAGCAGGACATTTCCTTATCATGCAGAGCAGTCTTTCCTGGTGACATGTTCAGAATTATCAGGCATGCCTCTGTGTTTCTTTATCTCCTTTCTCTCTGAATGTGAGCTCCATCTCAGGGAAAATAATTAACATTTACCAACAGCATCTTTTAGGAATTAGCCTCTCGGGTTTAGGGAGATTTATTAGCTCAGAATCTCTGATGTGCTCAGACTCCAACTGTGCATAAAAAGAGGTATTCCTTCTCCAGGCATGTCAGTTTGGCACCTTTCACCAGTGATACATTCACAAAGAAAAGAAACATGGAATGATCATTTTAAACCAACAAGGGGCCAAATACAAAATGCCCTCTCTTTCTCAACATACTGACTTCTTAAACATTTTCCTTATTATCATTCCTAGCTAATGAGTAGGGGAAAGACAGCAGAAGAAGCTTCTGAAACCTGCTGAAAGGAGTGAACTGTGTGAGTCACTTATTGCTTCTCTGAGTTTGTATCTGACCACAACTCCAGTGGAGGAGAGGCTAAAGTCCTAATAATCACATCTTAAACAGAGAAGAACTAGAATAAAATTGGATGTAGTCTGGTCTCTAAAGCTTCCTGCTGTACTTGCAACTCCGCTTCCAACTTGGACGGTGAATATAGCTAGAACCTGGTGAGTCCTTTTCCTATGGACTCTACTCAAGACATCCTTCCTTCAATGCTTCATTTGAGTCAGTTCTGCAATGTAAACAGAGCCATGTAGGACTGAGGTGGAGTTTATGGCTCACATTTTACCAGCATGGCAAGGGCTAAAAAGGGATTCAGCTCACATGTAGTCCTGCTGAAATTTCCCTGTTGATGGAATGAGGTATTACAGAAGAATTTTGGCCCAGACTGAGAGCATCTGATCTGGAAATCAACTAGCAGCAGCAAAACATGGAATCTGTGTGGATATTTTTACATTAATTTTCCCTTAGGCAAAGGATTACAATTTTAGAAGGACCCAAGACTATACCTGTATGACATAAAGCAGTGCAGCCTGAAAATACCTGAGCAAGTGCTGAACAAACAAGCTTTATTGTGGAGCTCCACCGTGACTAATTAGCACAGCTAGAAGTAGCTATATTAGTCCGGGCAAACTGCCATGCAAACCTACTATACTGCTTTTTGTATCCAAGCAAATTACTTTAGAGCTACCTAAGGCAGCTGGAATGCAACAGACTTTAAGGGATAGAGGAGCCTTAGTCTCACAAATTACTAGAGATGCAAGGCTCCCAAAAGCCTAAGTCACCCTTGAATTCTATTTTAAAGTAAGAATAATCTTAAGGGAACAAACCACTTCAGGAAATTGGTCTCTATACAATCTTTATTGATTGAATTCTCATTGTATTATCCACTGAAATTCTTCAATCACCTCGTCTGATTTAGATAAAGGTTGCCTGTACTTAAGGAGTATGAAAAGAAATAACCCCTAAGAAGCCCAGAGAAAGGTGATTCCTTCATTTTAAAGGTTACTAGTAGGATTGGTAACTGATTAATATTTTTCATCTATGTATTGTGTCTGGCTGAGATAATTTTCCCCATAGCAGCCCTTAGAGTGCTGTGATGTGTATTGGTAGACAGCAAGGTGTTGCTAACCAAACAGTGTTTTGGTGACTACTGAGCAGTGCTCGCACAGCAAGAAGAGGGTGGGCAGGATCTTGGGAACAGACACAGCCAGGAGACCTGACCCAAACTGACAAAAGGGATATTCCATACTATATGATGCCTGCTCAGAAATAAAAGCTGACAGAAAGGAGGAGGAGAAGGATGTTATTTATGAAATTTGCATTCTGGAGGAACCACTACCCACACTGAAGCCCTGCTTCCCAGGAAGTGGCTGGGCACCATCTGCTGATAGGTAGTATGGAGTAAATGTTTTGTTTGTTTGTTTTTTCCTTTGATTCCACACATGGACTTTTGCTTTTGCTTTATTAAACTGCCTTCATGTTGACTCACAAGGGTTTTCCCATCTTATTTTTCTCCATCCCTTTGTCCTGTTGAGGAGGGGAGTGATGGAGTTGCTCAGTGGACACCTGGCAACCAGGCAAGGTCAACCCACCATAGTCCCATGTGAAGTCAACTCCAACTTCTCCCTTCCAAGAAAGAACTAATTTTTTACCATGCTTCTGAGCTGTGGTCCTACTTTACTACCCTAGTTTTTTGTCATCCTTTTTAAGGGCAATGTTATTCGTCTTAACTTTTATCTTCACAAGTAACAAAGAAACTACTTTCTGTAATGGACTGAAAAAGGTGACATTATCTTTGAAACTTTAGAGATTGTAGGTTTCATGAGCACTGCTGAAGAAATGTTTATCCTCAAAAGTAGCTGAGACAATGCAAGTTGTTCAATAGATCCTTATGTGGGAGTATGTTAAGAAGAATTGTGCATTGAAGCTTACAAATATGATGAGCTGTTTTAATAAAACAGCAGATATAACTACTGAGGGAGGAGAAAGGATCTGCCTGTCTCCTCTCTGCGAAGATACTGTCAACCAACATTAACAACTCCTATTTCAAATCACAATATTTAAATGAAAGGTCTAATCACTACCTATGCATAGCTGTGTGAGATTGCCTTAACCTACAGGACTGATCATATCTTGGAAGTGATTCCCACCAGCCATTCAGGCCATGAAGACTCTGATAGAATGGCAAGTGAAAGTACTGCAGAAAACCAGTTGTTGGTTTCTGCAAAATGAAGCCATAAGTGCTGGGACATGGTCCAAACCCCTCACTTAATCTGATAAAAGCTTTCCAGTGTTAGTGCTATCACTTACAGTTTCTGTTACTATAATGCACTGCAGTTGTATTCAGACCACTAAGATAGGTGCCAGATTTAAATTGTCCAGCATGTTTCAGAGAAGAGTGATGGGAGTATTTGTTTGTTTGTTTATTTTTTAATGCTTGTTTTCTGGAGCTGAAAGATCTGGGTTTTTATACAATAAATGACGACAAGACACAGCAGATACTAGAGGCATCTAGGAGAGTCAGCATACATATTCCCTAATTTTAAACATCTAGATATTCTTTGTATTCAGAAGAGAAGGATAAAAAAACCACAACCACAAAACAACACAAAAAGCTTATTTTGAGAGTGACTAATCTTTCCTACTATAGATATCTGGTTTAGGTGAATCCTAACTTCAGCATAAACAGTCTCCCTAACTTCAGTAATACAACTACGAAATCACAGAATCTCCTGAATTGGAAGGGACGCATAAAGGATCACCAAGTCCAATTCCTGGCTCCACACAGGGCCAGCCAAGTCAGAGCATGGGGATGAGGGCATTGTCACAGTAAATCATTGAAACCAACACAGTAGTTTTGATACCAATGCTAGATCTCTTTGTTAAGTTATTGAGGTAGGAAACACAGTCATGGACCACAAGCTCAGTGTGATAAGTGCTGTAAAGACACCTGGTACTGTACAAACATGCAATATAAAATGGAAGACAGGAATCAGTTGATGGACAGGAGAAGACAGAGTAGCAAGAAATCCTATTAATATGATGGGATGTTGTCACAGCATACGAACAGTGTGACTGCAGTCAACCTTTGTGTACATCATGAGAGAGGCCCATTTTAAGATGGGTTATAATGTGGCTTTGCAGGTATTCAAGGTGCCAGAATATCCAGAGCATCTGGGAATGAAAGGAAAGTTTGCGGTAGCAACTCCTTTGAGTGCATACATAAGCAAGGTAAGAATCAAGCCTCAAAAGATCCAAGGACTTTTTCTTGCCCTCAGCATCTGTGTGGCTTCCAAAGCAATGTGTGTAACAGTAACACCACATCAATTTAGAAAAAAAATAAACTTCACAAGGTTTCTATGCCCCAAGGCTAATAAAACCCCTATAAACATTGTTTCTTTGGTATCCATAGTCTAGAATAGTTACACCACTATTGGTGTTACTTAACATTCGATATTATCCAACTGCTGTTCATAAAAGATGTTTATGAGCCTTGAAACAAATCATTTGAGTGTTTTCAAGGAAATATTTTATTTTTCTATTTACTCCAAAGCCATCATCAGGCAAGAAAATGGCAGATTGATACAGAAGTTGGAAGGGTTGAACTATGTTATTTCACTGCTGATAAATAAAACCTAATTTGCACTCTAAATACAGCATTTGTCATTAAATATCGGTATTTTCCAAACATTTTACTTTATGGCTCATGAAAGCACTAAAAGAAACACCAGGGTATGCTGCTTCCCTAAAATTATTTGACTTAAAAACTAGTGAGGGACCTGTAATATTTTCAAGATCTAATATTTTTACTGCTACTATTTGTAACCATTTCTAATTAATTTCTCCTGAGGTTTCAAATTTTGTGAGAGTTGTGGGTTGTTTTTTTGTTTGGTTGGGTTTTTAAGAAGCTCGCTTGCAAGGTATAGTTTTTCCACCTATCAACTTCAGTGGTAACTGAATCTCAAAGGTGACATCAATATTATTTTTCTCAGGTAAAAAGAACCATTAAGATGATACCGAACAGCAGCGGGACATAGTTGAAGTAGAATATCATGATAAATACATAGTTGCTAGCTGTGTAACAGTGAATATAGTGTTGTGTTCCCCCTTGACAAGTAATTTAGAGAAACTGATGTCTATTCTAAAAGATCATGGTCCAGGATTCCAGCTGGTGTAAAGGAGCATTTTCACAAAGTTCAGTAGAGTAGTTAAGACCATTTAAGAAACTGGCATCTTATTGCTGGACATTTTTTTCTATCTCTTGGTTTCATGTCCTAAGTATTCATTTCCTGATAACACCTCAGTAAATGTCATACTTGCCCAAAGATATGCCTACACAACAGTGCTTGTTCCTGGGATACAAACTCTGCTGTGTAGAAAAGAGGATGTCCTGTAAGTAACACAGAAACAGGGAATATAGCCCTTACTGCAGCCAGATGAATCAACATGGCGTGTTTCCTTCAGCCTGTGTGTGAGTAAGCGTTTCCAGAATGGGAATCAAAATCAAGATTTATGTGTTTGGGAGTAACATTTTTCCAACTATGCTAAAAGGCAAAGGGAACGTGGAAGGAAAGCAGGCTATGTGGAAGAACTTTTTCACAGTAAGTGTGACAGAGCACTGTAATAGGCTGCCCAGGGAGGTTGAGGAGTCTCCATCTCTGTAGATATTCAAGACCTGCCTGGACTCCAATCTGTGCAATATGTCCTAGGGAAACTGCTTTGGCAGGGGGGTTGGACTCGATGATCTCTGAAGGTCCCTTCCAACCCCTACAATTCTGTGATTCTTTTTCCCTAACCCACAGTGTCAGGAATGCACAATAAGCTCTAAAGTTTAAAACAACAGTTTTCCAGATCCATTACAATTGGAAAAACACAGGTAATTTCTGTGAATAAGAGCTCTGCATGAAAATGTTGTGTTTGGGGTTTTTTTTTACACCAAATATTACCACAATATCACTAGCTTTCCATGGCTAGTGATTTGTGTTTTCATACCATACACCAAACTGTAGATGCAACTTTTATGGCTGAATGTGAAATTACAGCCATTTTGAATATGTTTTGACTTTGTTCATCACGATACATTATGCTGGATAATTGTTAGGTCAGCACAAAGGATTCTGATGCTTAAAAACATAAAGCAAGCCCAATTTTCTTCTAGCTGGACTTCTCTGAGTTCTCCTACAAAAGAACTCACACACACACACACACACACACACCTGTTTCCCCACCTAAGTATCAGACTGCTGGTAACAGGAGAAAATAAATTGTTTCTGAACCACAAATGCATTCAGCGATTGTTGGATTACACACTAGTTGAAGTGCTAGCAGACTATAACACACGACTGTAAACAATTGCTTCAGCCTTATCTTTCAAAAAATCATAAAGTCAAAATGCAGTTTCTTGCAAAACAAACAAAGAGCACGTTTATAGCAAAATACTCTCTCTAGTGAATAAGATGTACAGTCAGATGTAACCCCAGCTATGTGCCAGGCTCCATTCATTTTTTCAAGGATATCTGTGGGTTGCTTATAAACATACCAAACCAAAATATTTAGGTTATCACTTGAAAGAGTCCTTCCGCTGAGATTAATCCAGTAAAGTTAAAAGCCCAGAGGTTGTTCCACAAATATATGTCTGTGTCTATAAATATTCCAGCATTTCCTGTAATTAGTGTTGCTCGATAATTCCTGGTTTAGGATCTTTTATTAATTGGTCATAACTTTCTGAATCATTTTGATTAAGAATCTTTTTATGCTGGTGCTGCCTAGGCAGACTCAGAACTAGTTTGCTTGAATCAATGAAGCTAAGGTTTTCCTGAGGATACTGTTATTCAATATTAGAAAAAACCCACAGGGAACATTTTTCCTTAGGAAGATTAGACAGGTCTAGGATGCTTTGTGGAGTGATTTGGATTTGGACCATTCTACTCAATGTGAACCAGAAAATCTACAAAGAGATGAGCAAATTACAAGATTTAGGGAAAAAAATAATCTCAGTTCATGGATGCTTAAAAGAGATTATTCTGAGCCTAGCAACTGAAATTAGCAATAGTACTGTCTCTCTCCAGGGCATGCTTCAGTGACAGCAAGGCCTGGCAGTGCTTGGATGTCCCAACCACACAGAGAGAAGAGGTATGTCCCAGACAGTTCCCATCTCTTTGGCCAGTTTCTTCTTCACTCTTTGAGGCTTGCCTCTTTTTTTACCTTGTCACATCTCTGAGCCCCAGTTCAAGCCTGGTCTCAGATTATACACGTGTCCAGTACTGACGCAGCCCCCTGTGCTGGTTTTATCTGGGATGGAGTTAATTATCTTCATAACTAATATGGGTTTGTGTTTTGGGTTTGTGCTTGAAACTGTTGACAACACAGGGATGTTTTAGCTCCTGCTGAGCAGTGCTTACACAGAGACAAGGTCTTCTCTGCTTATCACCCCATCCCACCAGCGAGTAGGCTGAGGGTACCATCAGGACAGCTGACCCCAAAGACCAAAGGAATATCCCATATCATATGATGTCATCCTCCAGAAATAACTGGGAAAGCTATCTGAGAGACAGGATTGCCTCTCAGGAACTAGCTGAGAATCAGTTTTAGGTGGTGAGAAATTGTGCCCCACATCACTTGTTTTGTATATTCTTTTATCATTGTTACTATTACTGTTATTGTTAGTATTTTTGTTCCTTTTCTGCCTTTATCTCAACCCAAGAATTTTGTAGTTATTTTCTTTTCAATTCCCTTGCCCACCCCACTCCTGCAGGAGGGAGGGAGTCAACAGCTGTGCAGTTGTTTTAGCTGCCAGAAGGATTAAAACCACGACGCCCTCGCACTTCTTTCCCCTTCTTGGTCTCTTGGGCCAGCTTTTTTTCCTGGACAAATGCCATCAATCCCCCTTCTCCTAGTGCCCTAAGGTCTTTCCTAAATGTGCTTTGATGCTGACTCTTATTCCCTTTGATCTGTAGACCTTAGCCACCCTGCTCAAATATGTTCCATATTCCAGATACCCATGCTGCCCTTAAATTGTACACCAACAAAGGGGCTTGCAACATTTTCTAACTTTCACACTACCCAGACCTCCACCCCTCAATGCTTATTTGATCCATTTTACACATCCTACAAGTCCCAGCATCCACTTACAGTCAATCAGTTCCAGTCTCTCCTCCAGATGCCCAGTCCCACTAGATCTATTGACCCAAACGAGCTCACTTGGCTCAGGGGTTTTTTAATTTTTTTCCCCTTTTTTAATGCCTGAGTCCAAAATGGTTATTGATACTATGGCAGAATTAGGCTTTCTGACTAGCATTTAGCAAAACTGTGATCAACTTGTCTTGTCAGTAGAAATGTTGTGTAAATTTAATACCAGATGGTGATACCACGTAGTTGCAGAATTGTGCTTGCGTACGTGTAAACACACATGCGTGCGCACATACAAACAAATACACTACTGTATATATGTAAATGTGTTTTCTTTTGGTTTTTTCAAACTACTTTCAGTAGAAGAAGCCTTATCTGTCTAGAAAGATGCAGCTGCCACTTGCACTGGATTTGTTGATATACCAGAGCTTGTTGGCATTGCTCCACTGATGCAGAGAATCACAAATGCTGCTTATACCCAGTTTACAGCTGCTTTCCATCACCTGAGATGCATAGCAAAGAAAGCTCACAGGAGCAGATCTGGTCTTATCTGTATATTCAGATGTTTATAACCCTGATTACTCGGTCCTTTCCCTGATTATCCTTATGTAAATGGTCTTTAGATTTTAGATGATGAGACAGATTTGCACTGTGGTTTTTCACTCAGGAAAGTGAAACATGTCCAAGGACAAGTTTCTTTGGAACAATCCCAGATGAAATTATCATGCCCCACAAAATATTATGAAGTATTTTCAGATCAGTATTTTCTTATCAAGAATATGCCTTCTTTTCTAACACTTCCTAGGAGGAATCAAGAGCAAACTCAGCAAACCAGGGTATGGAAATCATGGGAAAATACAGTATTACCTAATTTTGGAGACTGAATGATGGCCCTCAGTCAATTAAATTTACATCTACATCATGAAAACTGGGAGATATGTAATAGATATCTAAATGGAACCTGTATACATATTCACTTTGAGTAATACCGAGAGTTTAATTTATTAGCACTCTGAGAGTCTATTTGGTAGTGATAAAGCTGCACAAAAATTACTGCATGCAGCCTAAATGTCACTAACCTATGGTAACATCCGATCTTTTCCAACAGCTGAATGAAACTCTACACTTCCATAAACCAATTTGGGAATTACCAGAGTTTCAAGATAGGGAAATGCTGGATAATAAAAGTTACTCACCTGATGTCCTTTATGATATTAAATTATTTAGAACTTGCATTTTGGGAACAGCTATTTAAGTGTCTCTAGTTTACAAAATTTAAATTAATGTTCTGTTTGAAGATTGAAATTATTACTTAAATTAATTGATTGAAATTAGAATTATCATTTTCTGCTGTTGTATTTCTCCTTGTAGGTCAATGAATTATCTTCTTCTTTGGATCAATGTAAGTAAAAACTAACTCTGCAGATGTGGTTCCAGTGTGCGATGAGACTATGAGACCAGAATCTGGTCAAGGTGAGTTACGACAACTGAGATTTTGGGCTATGAAGCATCCCACCTTTTTTGCAGGTTCTTGTTTTCAATAAAAACTAGTGCACCATTATGTGTTTTGTTTTCCTGAAGCTTAACAAAACAGTCAAGGGCCAGTTTAACGGATGTAGATAATTACAGTTATGTGATCACAGAATGTCTGAGATGGGAAGGAACCTTAGGAGGTCATCTTATCCACCCCACTCAGCCCCCCACCCCCACTCAAGCAGGGCCACCCCGAGTCTGTTGCACAGGACTATTTCTAGACCTTTTTTCAGTATCTACAAGGATGGAGATTCCAGTCTTCCTGGGACCTATTCAAAGCTCAGCCACATCAGAGTAAAAAAGCATTACCTAATCTTCAGAAGGAACCTACTGTGTTTCAGCTTGTGTCCATTGCCTCATGTACCAGTTCTGGGTTGACAAAGGCTAACTACCACGAGCCCATCACGCCACTCTATGAGTCCCCCTTCATCAACAAGACGGGGAAAAGAATACAAGAAAAAAACCTCATGAGCTGAGAGAAATTACTTGCCAATTACCATCATAGGCAAAACAGGCTCAATTTGCAGTAATTAATTTGATTTATTGCTAATTTAACACCAGCCTCCCCTGACCCCTCCCATCTTTCCAGGCTCAACTTTACTTCTGGCTCTTCTATCTTCTCTCTTCCTGTGCAGCAGAGGAGGATGGAAAATGTGGGTTGCAGTCAGTTTAAAATGCTTCATTTCTACCACTCCTTCTTCATGTTCTTCTCTGGCTCTTGTGAGGGGTCTAACCCACAGGATACAGTCCTCCACAAACTTCTCAAACGTGGATCCTTCCCATGGGCTGTAGTTCTCCAGACTAAGTAATCCCTTGTACTTACCTTTGAGGTTCCTGTTGGGCCATTTCTCCAGTGTTGAGTTCCCTCTGGATGGTAGTGCAACCCTCTGGCATATCAGTCACTCCCCCCAGCTTGGTGTCATCAGCAAACTTGCTGAGGCTACACTCTGCCCTGTCACACATATCAACAATGATGTTAAACAGGACTGTACCTAGTCACTGCCCTCCAATTAGACTTTGCATCACTGATCACCAGACTCTGTGTTTGGACATTCAGCCAGTTTTCAACAACCCCTCACTGTCCACTCATCCAGCCTGTACAACAAAACAGCTTCTCTGTGAATATTTTATGAAAGACCTTATGGGAGTCCAGGTAGACAATCTAGAGTCCAGACAGACAATATCCACTGCTCTCCTCTCATCTACCAGACTACTCCATCATAGAAGTTTGTGAAATTAATCAAGCATGGTGAAGCAATGCTGCCTACTCCTGATGATTTTCTCATCTTTAATGTGCCTGGAAATGGTTTCCAGGCTTAGATGTGATCCTGAAACCTAAATTCAGCAAAGATCCTAGGAAACTAAAAACTGTACAAGTTAACTTTTGAGCAATAGTGTAACAGTGGACAGTTCTGTCCATAGCTTCCTATTAAGTCATAACAATTCAGAGACTTGTATGCTGGGTAATTCAAACACTCATCCAATTCAAAAATCTACAGGAAAGGACAATTTCCCAAAACATCCCACAGTTAAGAAAATGGGAGTTGATAGATTTACATCTAATTAGCACTATATATATATCACAAAGATAACTGTAAGGGGATATGTTAACTTAGTGTTTATAATAGTTTCATCCCATATAGTACATATTTAAACTCTGCTCTTTTCCATTGAGCTAAGTACTGTGCAAACATATTGAAAGACACTGGGTAACATTTCTAAATATGACTGCAACTTAATAACTTAATAATGCAACATAATAATGACTGCAGACCAGTTTTACCATAAAACTCTGGGCCAAGCATTTTAATAGATTTTCAGTGTTCATTCAGCTGCCAAAATTTTGTCCAAAACATCCTGCTGTAAGTATGAAACCTGTAGGGCTAAATATGCCAGCCTTCCAGGGTTTGCAACTTCTGAGCAGCCAGCTTTGCATAGGTAGACTGTACTGCTGAGTTATGGATTGAAGCGAAATAGACACATCGGGTTTCAGGAGGGCTGAAGCAACTGAGGCTTTCTGCAGTTCAGTCTATAAACCTATCTCATTCAAGTATTTTCAGGGTGTCCTGGTTCTGGCCAGGCCAGAGTTGACATCTCCAATCAGCCAACACAGGTGAGCTGAGTCAGCCCAGGTGAACTGAGTTAGCCAGAGCTGTTTTCCACACCACCTGATGCCATTTGCCCATAAAAGCAGCTGCTTGGGGAAGGGTGGGAGCTGTTCTTTGCCTCTAGGACAGTTGGAGTGTGGCTGGGATGTCAGGTCAGTTGGTTCTTACTGTTGGGCAGCCCTCTGTAATCGTGGGTTCAATAAGGTACTCTGTCAGCACTGGGTGTTTGTGTAACGAGCTGTTACTGTTCTGTATTCACTTTGATATTTGCCAGTAAACTGTCCTTATCCCAACCCATGGTGGCTCTGCCAGTTTCTCCTATGGGAGTGAGCGAGCGGCTTGGTGGGTGTTTGGTCTCTAGTTAGGGCCAAAACCACCACACAGGGTTTCCAGGGTCCCCAGGTCCTTGAAAGCCTTCTCCAGAACTGTAGGCCTCTGTAGGCATTGCAGAGACTGCATGAAATTTGATGTTATTGATCATTTTACATCTCTTACTAATGCTGTGGAGCTGGCAAGAACATCAGGTAGACACCTTGCAGTCTTAGTCCCACTCTGCATCAGACTAAATGCTAAATGGCGGGGGGGGGAAGGGAAAAAAGGGAAAGAAAACAAGTTACTTCAAAGCAGATTTTGTCACCATAGCAGGACTGAGGGTCTGAATCAATCCCCTGAGGAGGTAGTCTTTTAGTCACGACTGTAGAAACAGCATACAGAGATAGGAGAGACACCTCAACGCAAATCCCATTTCTTCGTAAATAGATATCGATCCTCATCCCCAAAGAGAGCTTTAAGCATCACTTCTGAGACAAGTGGAAATAGCACTTCAGCCAAGAACTGCTTTACCTGCCTGGGTTAAAGACTCCTCCCAAGTTTGTAACTCCATCTCAGTGTGACAATTGCACATAAGAGGTTAAAAACACCAGTGCATGCTTATCTCTTATAGAAAGGTTGTGGATGGAGATCCACAATATTGGTGTGAGAAGCAGCTGAAAGAGCTGCAGCAGCTCCTGTCTTAAGGCAGCAGGATAGCCCTGTTTTGGCAAGAGACTGAAATATGCTAATGAGCTAAAACCAGCACATGCTAAACATGTATGAGTACAATACTTGACTCTCCACTCAAATCATATTAAACATCAGCCCAGGGAGGGGACAGCTAAGGCTGAGGTATAAAAGATGTTGAGGAGGTTACCCCTGAGGAAAGAGTAGAAATTGAAGACTCCAAAGAGGCAGCTAACTGACTGTGCTCCTCCTTCTTCCCCCAAGACAGGGATACCTTTTTGGTAAGCAACTGCGGTTTCAACCTTTTTTGTGAGAATACCAGGGTAGTATTTTGCCCACATATATTAGTGTTACTACATAAGTGCATCTATCAATGGCAGTTCTGAACTCCTTACATCTGTCACTTTAACAAGCTGGCTGTCTCTTTCAGCTTTGTGAAGCAGTCTCAGTAAAAGTCCTGTAAGAGGCTCTGACAGGCAAACAGTGACTCTGATATGTGGCTATCTATATATAATCCTTTAGACATAAACCATTGACCAAGTCTGGAACTAAGACTGGACCTAGCCACACCTAGGCTCCTCTCCAAACCTCTCTGAGGTTTCTGAACCTCAAGACTTAACTAGAGATCCTTCAGCCACATATCAGACTCACGCCCTTTACACAGCACTCAGTCATGATTTAACGATCCCACGTGCTGTGAGAAACCTTCAGAAAGAGCAGGTCAGAGATCACTTCCCTGATACTTCTCTCTTCTACCTCCAAAAGAAGCAGCCTGTTGGTTGCACATATTCCTCATACATGACAGCTGCAAGTTCATCTCTCTCAGAGAATAGAGGCATCTGAGCCTAAACAGCCTTTCTACACCACTTTTGAATGCAATCAATTTATCAGGAAAGCAGAAACACTGCTTTCTTGCTGCTTATCCGTATTCTGGTGGTGTGTAAAGACAGCTGACACACTGGGCTATGTTAGATGTAGGTGCTTTGGTTGTTACTCCAGGTGGTACTTAGCTATGAGATTTAATGCTCTTCCCAGTGCTGTCAGTGCTTCTTATGCTGAGTGCCACAAATACATGGGCTCGATAGACCCTTCCAGTAGGAAGCTGACCTACCAATTACTTCAATCATCCACTGAACATAGGATCTTAAGGTTAATATCTTGGTCACAGATATCATAGCATCTAATAGTTTTACATCTGATATAGGCGCATGTACCATTTTTGAAATTAACTTCTAAATGGTCTAAATCTTACTGAAAGTTACTGGGGTTTGTTTTCCTAAATGCTTCAATCACATTTAAATATACACTAGACTTCTAAATCGTGTTGGCATGTCTAAAAATTCTGCTGAGGAGCTCTGTGAAATATAAGATGTGTATTTAGAAAAGGCAGCATGGAAGAGTTTGCTGAAGCTATACATCTGTCCAAAATCTAAGAACATTGATATTGACTAGCTAGGAAGAATAAAATTTAAATACCAACTTTCTTCCACAAAAATCAAGACACCTTCAAATCCAGATATTTACAAGCAATTCCAGATGTTTTCTGTTAAGAATAAAGTTGGAAAGAAGACAAATCCCATATATAGGTCACTATTTGCTTGCAGCTGTTTGTCAAAAGGAAAACGCTGGTTTTTCACACGTAGCATTAAATTTGAACAAATATATTGATCAAAGGACTGCAGTATTACCAGAAGAATATGCTGATTTCCCCCGTGGAGAGGAGTTAGCTAGTACTGCAGAATTTCTCCTCTTAGTCTGAACATATGACAAATCTCTTGGCAGCAATACTGTGAACCATCAAGTGAATCCATTGCTCAAGGAGATTACTTGGACTCAGAGAAGTCCCAGAGGGATCCATGCAACTTCAAGGCATATGCTTCCAGCTTCACAGCTCTAAGAGAAAAGATGATCCTGGTCAGTCCTCACAGACAGCACTTACAGTATTTATTTATTGAACAGCTAGATATTTCCTTATCCCCACTCTTGCAACCACTATCAGATTCGATCAGTATAAGCACAAATGGCCTAATAAAACACTTCATGGCGCATGGAGAATTGAGCACAGTTATCCTAACAGACATGTCAAAAGGTCATAAATACAAAACAGGGTTCATAAAATAGAACCAAAATCCTGCAGTCAGTAATACGTGTGCTTTTTTCTCACTATCATAATAATCACTTCCAGTGGCTGAGTATTTTACTTCTTTTTGGTATTCTGGGATTTTCATTTTCCAACGCCACCCTCCTTATTCTGCTCCCCTGGTGTGTAATGCTCGAAATCCAATCTGTTTTCATTTGTTTTAACTATGTGGGAAATCTGTAGAATTCCTTAATTGAATTGCTTTGCTGATGCTGCAGCCCCAGAATAATGGACCTTTACTCGCTTGGGCTGAGAGGAACAGTCTGGTTCCATCAGACAAGGCAGCTCCCATTTGCCTCTTGCTTGCACCAGGCACTTGTCAATGTAATCCCACTGGTCTGACTTTTTTCTGGTTTACACAGATGCAAATTAGTATTGCCCAGAGGGAAGGGGAAAAAAAAGAAAAAAGGATAAAGAAAGAAAAGAAAGAAGAAAAAAAAAACCCACAACCTTAGCAAATCACTTATTTGTCCTACACAGAAGTTTTCAGGGATCCAAACCACTACTTTATAACATTCATCTCTGGAAAAAACCCTAAATCTTCAGAACACTGAAATATCTTGTTTTGACATTTCCATAATAAAGCATTATTATCTGTGAAGAAAGAATTAGAAAAATAGGTGCTAATAACAAAACTGGAGCTTGTTTTCCCAGTTTTTGCATACACCTCAGATAGTAGAATATCCTGCAGTGTGTGTCCACATCCAAACTGCTTGTTACCTGACCTGGAGTACAGACAGGACCTCACTGGATCTCAGTTTGCACTGCTGAAGCCTCAAAGAAATCTGAATCTTTATTTCTTAGATAAAAATGTTCTCTTATTGCAAACCAAAAGTAAAGCCCCTTCACCTTTTGTAAAACAAAATGTAGTCTAAGCTCCCTAGTCCAATCTAAGATCTTTTTTTTTCCTTTTTATCTTTTTTTTTTTACAATAACCTACACAGCCAGCTATTTGAACTGTTCTAACTAGGAATAACTAAAAGAAAGCCAGAGCATAGAAAGAAGCGTGTTAAGTAAATTCAGTGAAGTTACTCCTGATTAACACTGACATAAGTGAGAAGACAACCAGACACTCCACTTTTAACACTTCTGTTATTTGCATCAATATATTTAAAAAAAAAAAAGAAATAAATAGTCAAACAGCAACAGTCAGACTCCATTTCTGTAACTCAGAAAACCTCCACTCACCTTTGCAAATTTGCACCACCTCTGGTTCTGGCCCAACTATTTATATGGGCTTGTTTTTCCCCAGTTTTTGCTTTTGATTAATTTACTTCCAGGAAATAGTGTGCTACACTCCTGCTTTGAGAGCATCCTCTGGCAATGGCTCTGTTTCCATTTGAACCACCACTATGTTTCATCTGACCCTTTCATTCATCTTTAAGTAAATATTATATCCTGACATGTTTGAATTTCTGGATAAAATTTCTAGTGTGACAGTGTTTGCTTAATCCTTTGTATTCCATGACTATTTTAAGAAGAAATGGTGTGATTTTGTTCTGTGTTTTACATAGCTTCAGTTGTTTTCAGTGCAATCAGTAGGCACAGGGGTATAAAATATTCATACAAAGAGTTCTTAAATGAAATTTTCCCTGTCTTAAAGTTTTTGTTCCTCTGCATAACCCATCATGTACATGGGTAATTTATTGGACGTACATGACTCTCTAAAGATTTCTATGTGAACTGTCATCTTAAAAACAATATAACACAGAAATACTTATAATTCAAGCTCCCAAATAAAAGAAAGCATCCTTTGGCAATTCACGTCCACTGCCCTGGGTGGGTACACTGAAGATAAATTCCTCCATGTACCCAGTTTCTGCTCAGTATAGCAAAGGGGAAAGGTCACCATGGGGTAGTCACAGCCTTCTGCCTGAGTGGATTGGTCTCAGCCAGCATGAACTGAGAAACACCAACAGCCTCTTAAATCCTCTAAAAGTATGGTGAGGATCTTCATTGTGCCCCTCTCTTACCTCTACCCCTCTCATCAAATTGGGAGGGCAGGAAGCAGCTCGGTTACATCTGTGCCAGCTGAAAGCTGGCTAGAACAGAAGTCAGGCAAAATCAGAATCCATGTTTGTTCCTGCATTTGAGCAAGGAAATGTCGAACAAGCTTTATGAGCCAGTGTGTTTGTTTCAGAACTTGTGTTTGCCCTCTCCTCTCTGCACTGTACCCTGTTCTACACTGGTTTTCAGTCAATTTAAAATAAGGGCAGCAGGATCAAGCACCAGCTGAAGATGGGTGAGACTCTGGGTCTTATGTGGATATACAGTACTATTTTCCTTGCATAGAAGTGTGGGAGAATTGCGGTCTCCAAGTTCAGGCAGATTTATGAACCTCACCTTCCTTCAGCTAGGAAGCTGAAAAGAAAAAAGGTAGGGAAGGACCAGTTATCAGCCTAAACCAAGATTAACTACTCCTAGGCAAGAAAAAAGTGCCAGACTAGACATGTGAGATTTGAAGAGTCTGTTTGGGAGGGAAGAAGGCTTCCTTTTTACTCCCCCTTCCTCGGCAAACGTCACATCTTAAGTCCTATGACATATTACTGTTCTTTAATGATAAAGATGTTTCCCCAGATTTCATTCCACCATTTCAAATAGGGTTACTCCCAAATCAGAAATTATGTGGGTAAGGTTGAAATAAGGCCAAGTTTATTATACTTGCCTAAGTCTAAAGTCCAGTCAGGATAAGCTCATAGTCCTCTGCTGCTAAACTTTACTTTCCTCAATAATTTCTTCATATTTTCCTTGCACACTCCTCTGCTTCCAATTTAGCAAGCTTGTCTGGAATAACAATATTAATGGGAA
This sequence comes from Zapornia atra, assembly GCA_013400835.1. Taxonomy (NCBI): domain Eukaryota; kingdom Metazoa; phylum Chordata; class Aves; order Gruiformes; family Rallidae; genus Zapornia; species Zapornia atra. The sequence goes on along the minus strand of VZTU01006393.1, from coordinate 35,750 downwards.
TAAAAAGAAAATCAGACATAGTTCACCTGTAGTTCAAAGACATAACCGATAGGTAACTAAAAACTAGACTAAATGATGCAGATAGATACAGTACTGTATCCTGACACAGCACTGGGAAGTGAATACAGATCATCTCTTCCAGGAACAATCCCGATATGCACATCATCCAAATGTCTCTTACAGAGGCAGTACGGTCAGATTTCAGAAAGGAAGAGGATGAAGCTAATTTTATTCTTCTCTGTTATCCTTTGTTCTGCATTAACAGTAACCCCCTATTGCTTTTGTCTTCCAGATGCAATAAACCATTTTTATGAGAGACCAGTACCTCAACTTTACTTCTGCATTTGATCAGAGGAGCAGATGTTCATTATTTCATGTATTTCAAGGTAGCAGAGATTATCACTTAAATAGACATTAAAATTTGTGATGGGGCAAGTAATCACTTCAGCTGTGGGAAAACAAATTTGTTCGCTCTCTTAAAATACTGGAAAATACCCAAAAGTTTCTTTGACAAATGTGCTGTTTTTACAGCACAGTTTGTTGCTTTGGTTTAGTGTATCGGCAGGAGTTACCACCCTTATGCTAGTCTGGAAGGTGTCTGAGGTTTGCGAGAAAACCCAGATGTTGGTTTTAATAGAAGCCAAGACTCCCACCATAGATAACACTGTACTAGGACTCCAAAATCCAGATTTTATTCCTGGATCTGTGTGTTACTTTGTGTGAATCACACAGGTTCAGCCATTCTAATGTACTGAGCAATTAAAGAAATTTTGGAGAATCCAAACTTTTATCCCATATCCCCATATCATTGTGAAATAGGGCAGCAGGGTCCTTTAAAAGTTAGCTAAAAACTTTGCAGTTGAAAATCAGCATCCTTTATTGGTTGAAATACCACAACCTCTCTTATATATGAAAGAAAATCAGATGATCATGATGAAAAATTCTGGGTTTGAAAACTGGTCATTCCCAATGAAAAATCTAGTCACCAAGACAGCTATTTGTTTCTTGACCATAACATTAAAGAACATAAATTGACAAAAATGTAAATTTGCCATTGGATGTGGCCAGAGAGTGAAAACAAAGCCCTACCCCATAAATGTTACTAAAAGTTGAGGGTCTGGTATGTTCTAGGTCCAGTATTCACTGAAGTCACAGGTCTCCAAATAAGAGGGATCTGTTTGTATTCATGAAGGCTGAAAGTGCAGTTGAAAACACTTGTTTAGAAACTGTGTTGGCTGGAGACAATCTTGCTCCCAAATCTTATAGTCATCCAGTTAAATGCAGAAACACTATGCACTATTACAGAAGCCATGCTCCCTGCTCATGCTGTACTGCCTGCATAGGTATATAAAGAGAGTTTCCACCCTGCTAGTTTTCTAAAGAATAAGATCAGTTAAAGACATCTGTTATACTAAGAAATCAAGGGCAAAGCAGGCTGATAAAGAGAAGTACCTCATCAGTTGTGTATATATATAGGCACCTAAAGTATGTAAGCCTGAATGAAATCAAGGAGGCTAAAGTACTTCAAGATAGTAAACTTGAAAAATCTTTCTGGAACATGTATTTACCTTTAGGGATCTGAATGCCTTTGAACATCTCATTCATGATCAGGTTTACAACAACAACACAAGAACTATGGATCTTCTGTGTTACATCAAGCATTTTACCCACAGAACTATTAAGCAAAGACTATAAAGCACAGTATTCTATTAAGGGAGGGTATGAAAAATGTCATGGATAAATAAAGTTTTTGTTACAACACAAAGCCTCACTGATCACTTTACTGAGTCTGAAAGTCTAAAAGAAGATACTCAGAAAATTTGCCATCATCAACATGAGTCTTCCCAGGTCTCAGAAGATGGGGATCAGAAATACTCTGGTAAGTTTCCTTCCAACAACTTTCTTGTCCCTGTCCATAATCTGCTAGTGGGAGGGCAGGGGATAACACATCCAAACACCCATCTCTTCTGTCAGCATGGAGTAATGAGATGGAATCTATTAACACATCTCTGTATTTTTCTTCTCTTGCTTATATAGTGCGACAGCTGAGTTTGCAGACGTCCCCCTTTGCATGCTAGCACATGGCTGGAAGATCAGCAGAAAGTCCCTGCCAGACTTTTGTTCTGGCATAACTAACCTTTAAAGGCATAGAGAATGTCATCATTACAGGTCAGATTGGGGAATGTATCACCCGAGTGAAATAGCCTTGGGACCACCCAGCTTTCTGTTTCTTCCTTCTCTGAGATCATAAATCAAATGCAGACTTCTACTCCTGTCTCTCAGTAATATATTAGGACTGTTTTTAAAATATATTGAGCATTTGTAGTCGTGAGGAGATTTACATTTGGTCAATGTAAATTATAAATTCCCCAAGAATGCTATTTTCTCACTCTTGACTCATTGCTATATCTCTGAGATTTCATGGTGGAGCTGCTTTCGTAGCTCTTTAATTTACATTCCCTTGCTTTTTTCAGCCTGGATAAGAGGAGGCTGAGGGGACACCTCATTGCATGGCTTCCTGATGAGGGGCAGCAAAGGGACAGGGGCTGATCTCCTCTCTTTAATTTCCATGCATAAAACCCAAGGGAACAGCATGAAGCTGTGACAGGGGAGGTTTAGGTTGGATGTTAGGAAGAGGTTCTGTACTGAGAGGGTGGTCAGGCACTGGAACAGGATCCCCAGGGAAGTGATCACAGCACTGAGCTGGGCAGAGGTAAAGAAGCATCTGGATTATGCACTCAGTGACATGCTCTGACTGGGCTGGGCCTGTGTGGAGCCGGGAGTTGGACTTGATGATCTTTATAGGTTCCCTTCCAACTCAGGATATTCTATGATACCCCTTTCACCAGCCTGGGTCAGCTGTTCTAACTGAGCTCTCCCAGCTTCTGTGTACCTGTCAGGGCACAAGAAGCTGAAAAGTCCTTCACTTAGCATAGACATAGCACCTACCTACCAACCACTGAAAAAAATCAATGTGTTATCAATTATATTCTTATATTAACCCAAAACACAGCACTGTATCAGCTACTAGAAAGAAAATTAACTCTATCTCAGCTAAACCCAAGATCCGACAGGAATTGTTTTCCTCCAGTGTCATTCTTCTTTATTCTCTCTCTTTTTTTTTTCTTCAATAAAAATCATTATTCTGAAACTCATATCTGAATAATCCTTGGTGCATAGGATAGGATGCTAATTTGAAAATACCATGAATTAAACTTTTTTTGCCCATTTATTGGTTGGCTTGTTACATTAACAAGAAAACTGATAAGTTTAATTACTTTCATGAAAATGAAAGGGAACTATTATTATTTTGCTAAAGCACTAATCGTAGTGCCACTTTAAACTAAACTAAAGCATACCACAGGCTAAGTGACATGCTTGGTAGGGAGCATACCAAGCAATGGAAGAGAATTCTTATTTATTAGGACAACATTAGCATTTTAGGTTACAGAGATTGATTACCCTACCCTGATTTGTTTGTTTCCTGACTGCCATGCAGTGCTCTCCTTTAGGCTCTTGTATAATTCCCTATTTCCCAACAGTAATAGTGATTATTTGATTCAATGATAGATTATGTAGTCTGTATGTAATCAAGAGCTGGTAGCAATTACATTCCAAATTTAAAGGCTTTTAAAAAGATGTTTACATGGTAGATTTAAAATAATATAGATTAAGTGTCATGGTTTTCCTCCCTGAGAACAGAGTGAGGGATTCTTGTTTGTGTTTTAATTCCACAAAGAATCCACTATCATGCATATCATGCACATTTAATTGATGAATTATTAAACCAGCTTCTCCCTTGTTAAAATCACAAATGCCTTTTGCCCTCATTAGCACTGTCCAGGTGTGAATTAGGAAGTAATTCTGCCTAGGGTATACTCCCACATTAATGTAACTAATTTGTGTAATTTCTTTAATTGTTTTATGGGTAACTTTTGTCCTCACACCTATAGAATTTAGATGGGAACTCACCCCAGAGACTACTGGGCAAGTCATCTGTCACCAAAAGCTCCATTTTTCCTTAACAACTTTAATTTCTGCAACAAACGAACAGGGGGAAAAAAAAATCAAAAACATCATATTCCAGCCTAAAATAAATTTGAAGACCATTTTGATTTTGGGTCATGAATAGCAGTTGGGGCTTTAACTGTCTCTAAACATTTTTAACAGCACAACTTTTCTTAGTCACTGCACAAGTTAATTTAGGATTTGGGAACTTAAGGTTGAATGATAGATGCAGTCCTTGTCTTACTATATTTTAAGTAAGTAAAGTTAAGCTTTGGGCATACCCACACCAAATCAACTAGCATGATTGCATTGATTTTGACCAAAGGCATAATAATAATTTATATAGCCAAAGATGAAACCAAGAGATAGTCCTTAGAAAGAAGGAGATGGGCAAAATCTTTTCTTCTTTTGTTGTCTGGGATTTTTTTAACATTTCAGAAACAAAAAAAAGCATCCACCCATCATTAACATGACAAAAAAAGTTAATTTTTGTAATTATTTATATCATGGTGCTATCTTGTAGAGAGGTGGGGTAGGATTTCTCTTGACCAGTTCCAGATGAGGGGTTTTGGCAGTACAGAGGTGAAAATCATCTGTCAGAACACAGGTTTCTGTAGTATTCTGGCTGACCTGTAACTGTTGCTTAGTAAAGCTGAGAATTCCCTCTGACAATTCCTGTGTCTTATAGGCATGAAGGTAGCTCAGGTGTTCTAGCGTATCTCAAATGACACTCCATGCATGTGTTTATGTGACTGACATACCCCAAGTGCCTACATTCAGCGAGGTATGTACATTCATGACAGTTGTCTAATCCCCTGTTCTAGTATTCTAGTAAAAGGCCAAATCAAAATAATCTGTAAAGTCTAAGGAATGAGTTCTCCTGTCATTATGTTCTTCAAAAGGTCAGAAAAATGCCATTTGAGAGCTTTTCTCCTCCATGTGAACAGACTGCACAGTCAGGTGTAGCCATCCGTGCTGTAAACTCCTACCTTTCCTGCCTGGGATGTTGTTGATAGTAAGTATAGCAAATACGACCTCTAGTAGTAGAGTTCATCTCAAGAGTGAAGACGATGATGTAGTCTCACACTTGTGAGTGCTTAGAGAAATAATATTTCAGGCTTTGGAATAAAACTCAGGAAATGAGGAGCTTGGTCCTGGCTCTGTCAGAGATGTTGTATGAAATATCTTCAACAGCATAGGGTATTATTCATACACAAAAATATAGAGTCAAAAGTGTCAAGAAGCAATTTTACAGATAAACTGCTATGCTGTTTTTCCACACAGCTCTTTTTCTGCTGGGCAGCATGGGGAACAGCTGCCACTAAGAGCCATTAAGTATAAATGAAGCAGAAGAAAGGACAAATATTTCATAATTTGAAGTAACATGGTTTGTTGTCACAGCCTGAGTTAAGAAGGCATGTCTTTCCCTTTCTAGCAGAAGAATCAAAAAATGGTCCTGAAATAGGGTGGAGTGCAAGAACCTCTTCCTTATCTTGTTTGTTGATAAGATGGCATTTTTAAGTTGCCTAATTTGATTTAAGCACAGTAGATCCTGTCTGCAAGTAGAAATAGGGACCAATAAACTTCTGAGGTTACTTGGGACATTTTTTTCTGCAGTGCCAGGATTGTTTGATGATTATTCTCCAACTTTCTACTCATACTAGAAAGATTTGGGTAATCTAGTCACCTTGGGATGCCTTCTTGTCTGAGTTACCTTCATATACAATTGTGTCGAAAAGGCTGAGTTGAACTTGAGAAAGCTAACAGTCCGTCTGGCTCTGTACAACAGCACCTAAAGACTATTTGCTTACTAAAAACCTAGGTGCTTAAATTTTTTATGTGCTTTGAAAGTCCTCTGCTTTGCCTTTGGGCCAAATCTAGGAACATGTTTACAGGTCTCCATTCCCTCCCAGAGAAATAGATATTAGATATAGTTTGATGTATCCATTTCTTTGCCTGATTCACTAGTTTATATAAGGGAGACATTTATTCATTCCTCTGCCACCTTCTGTCTGCCTTACATAGGAGCCTGATAGCTGTGTTCTCACGCAATCCAGAGGCAATTGAACCACAAACATCCGAGGCTTAACTGTAAAGTACTAGACTAGAGCTTGAAGGCACAAACCAAACTTCTAGGTCAAGTTGGATCATCTTGGGACAGACAAGAAAGAGTAATTTAGTCAGGTGATTATTATCTGTACTTGTTTTTTCTGTGTGGTCATATTATAATGACTCACCCAACAAGAGTTGTCATTTTCAAGTGGCTTCTCTATGCTAAACAAAAATACACATAATAAGAAATTACAGCTCCTTTCTCTGTCTGCTGTGCTTGTCATCAATAGTCTGGCTGATTAGCAGTATAAACTTGCACAGCAGAAAAAAGACAATGGTTGCACTTCTTTCTGAGGAAAAAAAAAACTGTTTGTAAAAATATCAGCTTTAAATTTTATGGTTTATGTGTATGACCTTACATTGCTATTAAAAGAAGGAAAGAACAGAAGGGGAAACAGAAGGGTCTCTTCTTACCCCCTAAAACAGTAAAGAAGCAAGTTGTATAGAATTCTCAAGTACCATTAAGCAAAGCACTGGGTATCTGAAGATTCATTGATTACGCTGGCTCATTAATCAAAAAGAAATGAGGTGTCAACGCAAGAGCACTCCTATTTTTAAGTATTTGTGGTGCTAATCTCACCATCCAAACAAAAGCATGGGGTAGAAGAAAGACTGAGAAGAAAAATGCCTTTCTGCCACAGTAAAAGTGATTGTTCTCACCATCAAAGCAAGCTTCTGAGATCCTTTACTAAGTGTTGTTCTTCTACATCCTTTTATCTACAAGTAAATGTACTCAAGATGAAGAGCATTGATTTAAATAATACTTGAGCAGAATGAATAGCTATAGAATAGTTTCTGTGAAATTGAGAAAAAATGGACCTTGGGCAAGAGGAGAAGCATGAAGAGGTAAGGTTTAGTGGAGAATAGAGAAGTTTAGTGAAAAGTTATTATAACAAACCTGCCAACCTCAGGCTTTCCAACATTAGAAGGCAAAACTCAAAACGTTTTGTGATTAATACTGAATTTCTTTGCAGTTGCCTCCTTGTCTCAGAGCTGCTAAAGAGGACATCAAGGTCCAAGACATCTATTCAAGCACTGAAGTATAGTGACATCTGAAAATTCAGCGGCTACCCTAACATGGTAGCTAAGCTTTCTATGCAGGTACACAGAGCAAGGAAGGTGATTCCAAAGAGTGATCCAGAGTATGAATATACTAATGGAACCACTAACCACATAGGGAAAAAAAAAACCAAACCAACAAAACTAGAAAACAAACACAAAAAATCCAACCAAAACCACCCAAATAAGTCCAAAACAAACACAGCCACCACCACCCCCAACGAACAGAAACAAAAAACCCCATAATGCATCATATGAATAGCTAGTTAATAATTTTCAGCAGGTTCAGCCTGATCAAGACTAGCCCTCAGCAATACTTCCATTCAGAGGTTTCATACCCAAGCTATGGGACACTCAATCATTCTGCTAAAATGATGTTTCAAAGATAGAGACCAAACAACAAAAGGTGGCTTTATAGCCAAACAGCAAGGGCGCTCAGCTGCAAAGGAGACTTTTCTACTTGTCCTTGGGGAAGGAAATGTATTTCGATCTGATTATGAATAGGTCCCAGATGAGTCACCTCAGGGCTACCAAAGATATAGTTAATCCACAAAGTGAGGAAAAATAATTGAATTATTATATAAATTTTTAAAAGGCAAGTTACAGATGCATAGTGAGAGAGAAATTCAGGAAGGAAATATTTTAGGGATGAAGGCTGGAAACTCTTTAAAGTTATGGAATTAAAAGCCAATGAATCTGGAGTCAGTCAATGGGAAGGATGGGGATCCTGGCAGATGACAAAAGAAGATAGAAGTTCTAATCCAGAAAATAAAGGTTGGATGAAAATTAAAAGAAACAGGGTTGAAAAATATGGCAAGTCCTCTAAATAATTGTTTCTGTATAAACCCAGACAAATTTTCATTTCCAGTGGGAGAAACCTCATTTCAAGAGTCCTGCACCTGGTATATAACAGCCCTGTGCAGTGCTACAGGCTTGGGGAAGAATGGCTAGAAAGCTGCCTGGCAGAGAAGGACCTGAATGTGTTGGTTGACTGTTGACTGAATATGAGCCAGCAGTGTGCCCAGGTAGGTGGCCAAGAAGGCCAACAGCATCCTGGCTTGTATCAGAAACAGCATGGCCAGCAGGTCCAGGGCAGTGATTGTGCCCCAGTACTCAGCATTGATTAGGCTGCACCACAAGTACTGTGTCCAGTTCTGGATCCCTCGCTACAAGAACATTAAGGTCCTTGACCATGTCCAGAGAAGGGCAACCAGGCTGGGGAAGGGGCTGGGGAGCAAACCTTACAAGGAGCAGCTGAGGGAACTGGGCGTGTTTCATCTGGAGAAGAGGAGGCTGAGGGGAGACCTTATCACTGCCTACAATTACCTGAAAGGAGGATGTAGAGAGGTGGGTGTCACTCTCTTCACCCAAGTGACAGGTGGTAAGTAAAAGGGAATGGACTCAAGATGTACTAGGGCAGGTTCAGATTGAAGAGTAGGAAAAAATTCTTCACCAAAAGAGTTATCGGGCACTGGAACAGGCTGCCCAGGTAGGTGGTTGAGTCACCATCCTTGGATGTATTTAAAAGATGGGTAGATGAGGTGCTCAGGGATATGGTTCAGTAGGGACAGGTATGATTGGACTTGATGATCTCAAAGGTCTTTTCCAACCTAGTGATTCTGTGATTCCGTGATCACTGCACGCTGCATTCCTATCTTCTGCTTACCCTATCCCAAATTAATGTATGGTCTATATCCTCTAATGGGAAAGTAACAGTTATTTTCCAAAAGAAATTGGAAATACCACATCCCTGAGGGCAGCATGAGTGAGCCCATTTCCAGAAATAGGGGAAGACCTTACCGCCTGCCTCCGCAGGTTGCACCCACACAGAAAGCATTGATGCATATGAGTAATCCTGCAAATAGAACACAATGAGAGACTCCCACTGGAGAGGGGATCCATTTCTCCTAATTCCACAGGATAGACATCTTCACCTGAGCTGGTTGCCTGAGGCTGCCTTCAGAGGCAGAGAGAGGAAAAGGCCCTTTCAGAAGCCACTTCACCTTATCCTAAGATAAACATAGAGAAAGCAAGCTTGGGGTGAGTAGCTCACAGTAAAACGTCTACCTTATTCCACCTCTTCTGTCAGTGTCTTCAAACAGAAGTTCACAAACCAGAGACCCAAGGGGAAATCAGGCATTGCACCTATCAACAGCGCAGGAGCTGCTGTCTCGGTGTCTGCAGGATTTGCAGGTGCAGCGTAAGCATGCCACACGCTCTTTGTAACAGGCATCGGGTATGAAAGGCTCTTGAGAAATGGATTTGTGAAAGGTTGCGAGCAAAGCAGGTTTGGATCAGGTCTCACAGCTACAGCAGGGAATGATTAACAAACATAATTATTTCATCGGTGCCGCCGGGAGTTAAGCAAGAGGCAAGTGCTTGCTTGCTCTATAATACACAGCAGCTGCAGCAATGCAGGTTCCACAGTTCCTTTCAGACACATCCAAACAAAGGGATTTTTAGATGAGATGAGGTTTTATGAATAGCAGGGAAATTGGCATTAGATAACACTTTGTATGTCTTCAAGCCCTTAGTTTCCATTTGCAAACTCGTCCCCAAATCCCCAAAACATCTAAAACGAATCTTTTTTAATAAGTCAAGGCTTTTAAAATCTCCTATACTAAAATAAGTGGTAAATCTCACATGTTAGTCTGTCATGGTATTGTTGTGGTTTATCCCCAGCTGGTAACCAAGCACCACAAAGCCACTCACGCAACCCTCCCCCCTTGAGGACATGGGAAGGAGAATGAAAAACACCCACATGTGGTCTGAGAAAAAGAAAGTTTAATATGATAGCAGAGGAAAAGAAGAACATTAATAACAATAATACAAGAGATGCACAAATGCAATTGCTCACCCAATGCAAAAGGAAAAACTATTTGATGCACAAACTGTTTCCAAGCAGTGATCCATCTCCCTCCTGCCCTGATTAGCTTCCTCAGTCATCTCCAAAACATGATGTTACATAGCAGGAAATATCCCTTTGGCCAGCCTGGGTCACCTGTCCTGGCTGTGCTCGCCCAGCTTCTTGTGCATCTGGCAGGGTGTGAGAGGCTGAAAAGTCCTTGACTTTGTGTAGACATCACACCTACCTTGCAACAGCTAAAAACATCAGTGTGTTATGACCAGTATTCTCATGTTAATCCAAAACACAGCACTGTACCAGCTCCTAGAAAACAAATTAACTTTATCCCAGCCAAGACCAGGACAGCTATATAAACTTTCCCACTAAAAAGTGGCATTAATTATGACATAAAAACCACAACCAGGGCAGAATGTGGTTTGTGCTGGATCTCGCATTTTCTAGGTTGGAGACGTATTCTGGGGACAGAGAAAGAAGTGAAGAATCCTCATTTAAAAGAAAGCCATTTTTGAGATTGAGTTGTATTTTAATGCATTTGTTATGTTTTTATTAGAAGCATCTCAGACTCATACAGTACTAGTGTCTGAAAGGAATGGATTAGGAAATAGCACAAGTGAAAGACTGCAAAGTTAATTTTATATGCAGTCACCAAATGGCTTTGCAATATATCCCGTTCATATTGTATCACAGGTATGTATTTGACATAAGTATATATGAAGAAATGTTAGCACTATAAGAAATAACATAAAATAAGCAGTTTGTTCTTAGAAATGTGTTTTTACTGAACAAATCGCTGTTAGTAACATTAAAATTTGAACATGACTGCATCATTCAGAGCCACACAGTATACGTGTCTGTTACAAAAATATGTGCTGCTATTTCTCTAAGGTGAATAGGACATAAAGGAAAAATAAAAACCCTACGATCTGTAGTTTTTATTTCCCCTTTCAGTGTTATTTCCTCACATTTGCTAAAGGAATGCCTTCAGTCACATGGAAATGAATGTTAAGTTTAGAGAGGTATGGTTTTACAAATCCTAAAAAGGGTTCTTTTCCTTTTTTTAACTCCTTTTTTTAATTAGCCTTATGAATACGTAATTAAACTTGTTGCTGTCCAGACTTTTCAACTTCCTGCTGTCACAAAACAATTAAATGCAGGAGACTGACTAGGAAGCATTCTATAAATCAAGGTGATCCTGGAATGTCCATTACCATGGCCTTCTGCTGGCTCAAGGCAAAAAAGCAGTAGGGATATTCTTTATTTATTTTTTTCTAATCCTCTCAGTTTCAGTAAACAACAATGTTAGTAACACTGTGGGGAAAGCAGTAGTTTATGGCCATGTGAGCTGCAGGGATGGTCACCACAGGGATGCTGTTGCATGACATGTAGGGAAGATGAGTATTGCTGGAGGAAGGGTGCAGACCCCTCTGACAACCTCACCATGTACATGTTCTTGTCTGTGAGGGCTCATTTTAGGGTTCAAAGGCAGACATCAACTACAGCATTTAGGGAGGTTTTTGTTGGGTCAAATGTCTAGGGTGCAACTCTATATGAGTTAGCCCCCCAAGACATATTTTACGATTAGCAAAGGGAAACAGGCAATTTACAGAGTGAATCATCTAACATCCTACATCTAAAAACATACATCAAAAAAGGGTAACAATTACAGTTGGTTTTTTTTTTAAAGGGGAAAAAAAAGGCTGTTTCTCTCCATTGGCTATAGAGTGATCTGAGAGTGGATAGTCCACTGTGCCCATTTATGCCATAGGTGTTTCACACTCTTGAGGTCTAATTCTCAGTGCTTATAATTCATAGCTGATGTGTCAGCTGGATTTCAGACCTTTTTCATTCTGTCTAAGCTGCTTGGATTCTAACCTATGGCAAATCAAACCTTTCTTTTGCCTGTCTCACTTGCTCCATCAGTGGCAGAGATTTACTGCTTCCTGCACCTATAGCCTCTGAAGCACAAACCTGAGGCAGTGGCAGCTCAGCCATTCACTTTGCCTAGTCCCCACTCAGATGGGAAATACCTTACATGACTTGATACCTGCGTTTTCACGTTGTTCTTGTTTTGTGTGTTATAATCACTTCCGAAGTCAAGAGATGTGGTTCTCAGCATTGCTGTAAGGTTCCTGACTTGTGCAACGCACTTTTTTAGGAAGAGCAGAAGGGAACCTTAGAAAGGATGAGGAGGATTAGTGTGACTCACTGTGGGGTACAAACATACATCAGCACACACTGAGAGGTTGTGATACCAGTTATGGAGCTGCACTGACATATTTTGTAGCCTGTCCCTGTTTGAAGTCATCCAACTTGAAGTGCAAGCATCACTGCATTGTCCAGGCAGTTAATTGCATTTATATGCTTTGACTGAATACAACTACAGAGAAGACAAGACCCAATAACACATAGAGAATATACTGTAGTGGCAGAAACTCTCAGCTAAGGCTTCTCTCCACCATGTTTATGCATTATGTGAGCATTATATATATATATAACAAATATTAATTATGCATTATGTAAGTTATCACAATCCCTGTAATAATATAGACTTGAGAACTGTTATAAGCCTTAGTTTTAGGATTATATCAGCTGCAGTTCTGACTCCAGCTTTGTCCTTCTCTGTGTTTTTCTTCTAGGGTAATGTCATCTCTTTGACATACATGCTTACTTACAGATATTCTGGTCCCCTGTGGGAGCATCAGTATGTGCTTCAGAACATGTTTTCTCAGTTTCCTTGTGTTCTTATGTGTTCATGTGCCTGATTATTTTTTTATTACATTGTGATTAGCAAGTTAGGGAAGTTAAGAGTTCTTCTGACAGTCAACTCTGGGCATAGGGCTATCTCAAGTATTTAGGAATACATGTTTGTATCTTATACAGGTAGCTGTAACTTGGTATTGGCAATAAGCCTGCCAAGCCTGTTGTAAGCACCTGGTGCCAGCTTTTCTATTTCTCCAGTTCAGCTATGACAAGACCCATTACACTGGAACCAGAGGGAAGCACTTTTCTTTGCAGACATCCTCAAGCCTTTTTATACATTAGCATGCACAGCCTTCCTTCTGGTCTGCCTAGCCTGAAGTAAAGGAAGTTAGTTGCAAGCTATGAAACCAACTAAGCCAATTTCATATTTCCACCGTAGTGCAAAAAAGACATATATTGATCAGTCTGGTGTAATAAGTTAAACATTTCACTTCTCTTTCTCTTTTTCTGCTCTCATAAAAGCAATTCAGGAAATCTGAAATAGAGACAGAAGAAAAAAGATCCTTTTTACTTCTGGTGTAATATCTCTGACACTCTTAATGGTTAGAAGTATGACCAGAAAGGTGAGGGAGTCAGAAATGAAATAGCCAGTCCAAAGTGTGAGCATTCTTTCAAGCAGGGTCAGCGAAGTGTTTCCCATTTATTTCTCAGCAAGGCTTTCTACACTAAGCCTGGACAGCCTGGTAAGAATTGATGAAGTAAACCTGTGTCACTGGACCAAAGGACAAGGTAGTTGGAAGTGTACTTTAAGATTCCACTAAATTGACCTTAAGAGTCCTCAAACTTGTATGAGTTCTTCAGATGCCACCCAAATAGCCGCAAATATCCCTGCCTTTGCAAATAGTTGCAAACCTCATCTTCAGCATAGCTTATTTACATTGTTCATTCTCCTGCAGTAGATGCCTATTGGTCTTGGATTGTGGATTTAGGCAATTGCTTTACAATATATAAAATCTTCTGTGTCATGCATTAAACTGGAAAAGGTTTTGTGGTGAAAGGTGTAAAGAAAGCATAAAGGCAAATAGCATTTTTTTCCTTTGCTATATCAGAAGAAAACTTCCAGAGTTTAGGGGTCTATAAATTGTCCAGGTAGAGAAGAAGCACTGAAGGATGTTAAGGCTGTAACAGAAAACACAAATGAATTTTTTGCATCAGTGTTCACCATCACCTTTCTTTACTGGTGACAAGTCTGAGGAACTGTCTCAAATCTAGTTGTCAAGAGCAGGGATATATAAAAAAAAATGATAAAATGAACAATAAAAATTTGCCAGACCCAAGTGATAAAGGGATTCAGATATGAAACTGCTGGCCTACTGCTTCTCGTCTATTACCTATTTCTTAAATCAGCCCCGTTATCAAAGGAATGAAATATGTCAGTTGTTGTTTAAAAGCAATTTGGGGGTGATCTATCTGCCATGCTAGAAAACTGCTAAGAAAACTATGGCAAGCAATGGTATTAACGAATGTGTGGGAAAAAAACTATTGGGAATAGGTTCTAGAAACACAGAAAGCCATGCTTCGCGTGACTGCAGAATGCTTTGGAGCCCATTAGCAAACAGATACAGGCAACCTATATTCAGATCTTTCCAACATTACCCACAAATCTCAGAAAAACTCAAGGAAACTCAGCAAAGACAAGAGGATGTAGGAAGTGCCTGAAAATGATGAAGCAAAAGATGGGGATTCACATTCATTATGAAAGAAGATCCCCAGTGAGTTCCTCAAATGTCTATTCCAGGAGCTACATTGCTTAACATAGCCTGGAAAGATCTGGAAAATTATTGACTAACAAGACATGTTGCACATATTGAGAGATTCAGAACAGTAAAAAGTAAAACTGCCAGTTACAAAGCACAAAAGGATCACACAATATTGACTGACTGGACAATACAATTGCAGATGAAAGTCGCTGTCAATGAATGTGAAAGACTGCCAATAACACAAAAAATAACTCAAGCTGTGCGCATGATGCAATGGACTCTAAATTAACTATTATCACTTAGGGTAGTCCTCTGAAAATGCCAGCTCAGTTGTCTAAATAACAATGGAACAAAATGATAGAAATTATTAGGAAGGAACAGCAAAAAAAATAAAGAAAACCAGTATCATCATTATTACATTGAAATAATAGGCATTTATCTCACACCTTGAGGGGTCCCAATGGCGGTCCGCTGATCTTAGAAAAAGGTACAGTTAAGCCAAAAAGGAAACAGAGAAGAGAAAAAAGGTCATCAGAAGCCAATAATGAGAAAGGAAAACTAAGCAGCCTAGAATTTTTCAGCTTGCATGCAGTGGAGGGATATGATAAATGTCTAAAGTCATGAACAGTGTGAAGAGGATGAGGAAGGAAAAAGTATTTGTAGTTTCTCAGAATCAGTAAAACAGGGTTCTCACTGAGGCAGGCTTAAAATGTGAAAAATGGAAGTGCTTTTCACACACCGCCTAATTCGGTGAGGGAATTCCCCACAGCAGGGTTTTGTAAAGGCAAACAGAATAACGGAATCAAAAGAATATTAAAGTCCCTAAAGCACAGGTTCCTGAAAGCCATAAGTGGTATATCCAGAGAAAATTTCTTTGCTTTTTCCTGTCCCCATTTTTTTTATAAACATCTGCTACTGACCATGACTAACTAGAAAATACTGTCCTGGGTGTATATTTGGTATGATCCCATACTACCATTCTTATAAAGCTAATTCTATTCCCCGGCCAGGCTCTGATAGCCATCACTACAGGAGCTGCTTCTTCCACATCATAAGAAAACTAACAGGGCATAATCCATCTAGGATGTACTTTGAGGCTCTTCTCACTCTTCTTTTCCCTCCTGAAACCTTCCTCCACAATAGCCCAAAGTCCAGACCTTTTAGTCCATGCTGTTAAGCCAAGTGACATTAGGATATAGTATAGTGAGAGGGAGTGATGTTGTTGGTCACCATTTATTGCTTGGAGAACTAAGGTGTTTTCCTTCATTAAGTCTTTGCATGGAAAATTAGAATATGTAAACAGAATTACCGTCACGTATCCACTGTCAGACTATCTGGTACTGATGCACAGCATGAGCCTTAGGGCTACCTAAGCCCCAACACCGGCAGCTCCTCTAATAGGAAGTTGATGCTAAGTCCGCCATCTCTAGCCACACTCTGCAGGTGATCGCAGCCTTCCCTTATCTGGGAAGCAGGGAGGAAAGACCCACAGAGGTATGTCATTATGAGGTTTGAAAAATATTTGTGTTTGGCAAATAGCTTGTAAGAGGCAAAGACCAATAAAAGAATACACCGCCCACCCTCTCTGCCATCTCACAGGGCTCATGAAATTGGCTTTGCAGAGGGAAGTTATCAGTAAGTTTGGGATAATGTATGATCATTACCCTGCTGATGTCAATTAGTATTTTAAACCAAATTATTTTCACAATTTAATACCAAATTATTAGAGTCTGCTAAAACTCCAGGAAGACTACCAGGTAGTAGTCTGACTACTGAGCTTTTTCCATTATGAAGCTCTGATTATAAGGGCTTACAGTTTTGCCTAAATTTAGTTGTCAGGATGGAATTGTCCACATTGATAGTCTGTATGTATAATTCCATACAAAAAGATTTAGTCATCAATAGAAATGAGTCTAAGAAAACTGTCTTGCTCTCACAGCCAAACTGGAACCCAATAAAACCCTACAACTGGGAGCATGGACTAAAAATACTGTGAGCAACTGCCATTATTTCAAGATATAATGCGAACTTTTCAGAAAGTGTATGCCTCCTAAATGTGAAAAATCAGATGCTCAGAAGCCGTGAACACTTTCAGGTTGTAATGCCTATGTCCCATCTGTGAATGGAAAGTCAAAGCACTGGCTCTTACCTCAGGAATGTAGTAAAACTAAATGGAAAAAGAAAAAAAAAATTTTGCAAACTACATGGATGCTTTTTCTGCAGAAGAAAGGGACCATTCTCTGTAACACAGGGTAAAAGTAGTACACAACATATAATGCAGAGTCACTGAGCAATGTGGAGAAATCAAACTATTGACAAATTCCTATTTCTTTAGGGTACTTACTGTGTTGGGATGCTCTGAAAAAGAAAAAAGACACTAATAAACCAATTAAAGAGTATCAATATACACATGCACAGGGGAGCTGAATTAAGATTCCACTGTCAATGCTCATTCGTATTTCCTAAATTTGGATTGCTTTGCAACCTTACGTTATTCTCCTAACCACATTTACTGCTGTGCAATTTAAATACATACCTACAACTATCTTGATGTGTTTGTATTTATTTTCTTAAGTTAGAGAAGACAACAGTATTCTGACCAACAAAAAAGGAGCATTCAATAAAAGATTTTAAAACAGCCCAGGTACTATTTTCATCACCATCTCCTCAATTATATTTTGTGCTAGTAGCAGTTTTCCAAGATCAGCTATGCCTTCCTTGTTGGAAAATGTTTTGCCTTTGTTAAGGAATAGTTGAGATCCTTAGTGTGTTATTGGTTTGGGGTTTCTTTTCCTTTTTTTTTTCTCCCCAATTT
The DNA here is from genome assembly GCA_013400835.1 of Zapornia atra. Taxonomy (NCBI): domain Eukaryota; kingdom Metazoa; phylum Chordata; class Aves; order Gruiformes; family Rallidae; genus Zapornia; species Zapornia atra. Next base: position 18,430 of record VZTU01006393.1, on the reverse strand, counting down.
AATTTCCAGGAACTTCATTCCTTTTATTTCAGCTTTCTAACTGGGCTCACTCTTTCTTTCAGGAGTCCTAGATGATTGGGAAAAAATAATTAAAAATACAACAAACAAAAAAAACCCAACAAAACAACCAAAAACCAAACACCAACAACAAACATCCCAGCCAAGATAAAATCAGAATATCTTTCAGCAGACAAATACAATAAACTTCCTGTTTATAAATTTAGCCATTCATTTTTAACTAGTGGCAAAGCAGAATCTCAGCAGGACATTTAGACAGTAGTATATCCAGATGGATTCTCAGTGTGAGAGAAGTCTGAAATACACTCACTGACATAATAAAAACAGAGTTTTCAGGCTTGCAAAACACTGGCATAGAGGCTGTGAGTAAATTTATTTCACAGGAAGCCTGTATGTTGAGCTAATGGGAAAATGTAGATCTTTTGCCTTGCTCTGTATGTGGTAGGTCACAGATACGATAGGATTATAAAGGAAATGGATCTATGTGCCACAGTCCCTGACAGCACTGTGCTGCATTTCTTGGCCCGTTCCCTAATTCAGAGTCACAAGCAATCCCTTCTATCAGGCAGTCAATGCTTTAAGTGGCTCACAGCTTGACTGTGTCACATAAGCCCCCAGGGGCAAAGCAAACTTGTCAATAATTCCTAAGCACCTTAAACAAAATATGTAAATGCAGTAATTCCTACAGAGAAGAGAGATAGGGAGAAGGGAAAGTGTTTCAGAAGAGAGGAAATGTTGTTAGGGGATTTTCAGAGAGGAGGGGGGAGAAGGGTGGCAAAGAGGAGTAGTTTGAAGACTGCTAGCAGCCGAAATACAAATAAATAAAATAATAATTCACAGAAATGTAAAGATTACTTAAATCAAAAGCAAAATGTGTTAGGTGATTCCAGCATCTGGTACCCAATTAATCCCATGCTAGCAAAAAATTATGGAATGGGGTCATCTGTACATATTAATTTAAAGAATGTGGCAGAGACTATAACATGCTACTATGCCATGCCCTGTCTTCTTATGAGGAAGACCCCTGCTCTGTCTGGGGAAAGGCTGGTCTCATCTCAGAATACAAATAACACCGCCTGTGTCACAGATGTAGAGGAGGATGGAGTGAGAAGATTCAAACTGATGGTGGAACGTGACTCCAGAGTAATGAAAAATGGAAATCAGGGATGGCTCAAAGCCTGCTGCATGCAACAGGCGGGACCTGAGTGACGCTCACCCCTGCTCATCCCTCCCTGCACCTGCACAAACCTCAGTAGGATTTGGTCTAGAGAAGGGTTGTGGAGTGTGCATACTTGTATGTCTGAGGAATCCTTGCCTGTTTGTGTATTTTTATGAAGTAACCTTCTTGGATGACAGCTGGGTCCTCAGCAGTACGTTGATAAACCTGATTTCTGACTAGGAAGCTGAGGTGGAAAGAGAGCAACCAGTTCCCACAGTGAAGCCAGACCTTTTCTCCTGCTGTAGCTAATGATGAACAACAGCTGCTGCTTGTTTCCATGGAAAGAGGTCTCTACTGAGAAGAGGCAAAGAAACCTTGGGATTAACTGGAGACATGGCCAACAGGCATGAGCAGGCAACCAAGTGTCTAAAGAGATAAAGGAAGAAACTGAGAAAGGCAGAGGAAAACTGAAGGAAATGGGAAAATTGGCTGGAGAAAGGGGAGCTGAGGAGTAGGTAGAAACACTGGTAGTGATGGGAGTTGGAGGCAGAAGGGAGGCTGCTGCTAGTGCACAGTGTTGAATGCAGCCTTCCTTCCATGTCCTACACCATATCATATGAAGCCCGGGGTTTTGTTATGTGGACTTGTAGTCAATGTTCCCACTATCCTCATGGCTGAGAAAGGCTTAGGCTGCCCAAGAAATGCCTGAGCACATCATGAGATATTCTCCATGTTAGTGTCTCTCCAATATCCCTTTAGCCAGCTGGACATCTGACAGGAAATAACAATGGATGCCATGCGAATCGGCTGTAAGAAGGTAAATGTTATTATCAGTACTGTACACAGGGACTTCTTACATTATATCTATTGACCTAAAATCTCTTCAAAACCTCGTAAGAAGACGTTCCATTTTGATGATGAGTCATGATGAAGTTAATCAGCCATCAGTGTTGTTAAGAGAGAAGAAAGTGCATATTTGTCCCAGAAAAAACTCACAAGATTGCCACTTCTTGATACAATGCATAATTTTACACTGTGATCCATGAGACCTTGAGTATGACAGAGTAACACCCCTTACACTTCCCATAGTTGTGGAACTCCCTTAGGTATTACTAGATGGAGACACCTATCCTTCTGAAAGCCCGGTGTCATTGGGCTGTCCCTTTGGTGAAGCAGTGTGGCCTACAATTGGTAGGCAGGAATGACTCAGGCAGTGTGGAGCTTTGTAGATCTCTGCATCAGCGACTATGAACATTTTGCCTTTGTATATTAAATAAAATGGAGACTGTCACAGCCACAGTATTGTAAAGACATACTTAGACCCCTGTGGCTATTCAAAAATGGGAGACTAGACCTCCTCTTCCATCAAATTGATGTTTCACACCATGGGATCAGCAGAGTCCCAGGAATACATAGGTGCTGCTAATCTGTGTCCCAAACCACTGAGATATACCAGTCTTGGTCCTGTGGTGATGACCACGACTGCTAGCTTGGGACAACTGCTGAAGAATGGGATTATGCCCAGTCACACATAAAAGAAGCAGCTGCAGAGCTGCTGGAAAACAGGTCGCAGGGAGCAATTTGCTAGAAAAGAAGCTCATTGATTCATGGCCCTATTCCCTGTCCATTTCTGTAAGGTCCCCAGGAAAGGATGAAAGATCATAGGCCTCATGAATTATTCAGGTAGGCTGGGTCTAATCCATAGATCACTCACTGGCTGTACATGCACACTTGCAATTTTTCTAAAACGCCACTTTTGACTTTAATCTGCAAGTAACGAGCGCGTCTCAAAACAGTTGCTTATAGCAAATTAGGGACCCCTACAATGTGTTTTGTTGGAACAGTATCTTGTCACCGAATGTAAAACTGGAAAGTTCCCATGTGGACAGTATTGAAGCTCATGCTAAAATTCCATGTAAGAAAAAGATAAGCATCTGTTTATTTGTGGTGGAAAGCTTGTAAATTAATCACATTCATGAATCTTATAAAAACAAACACTTCTGCTCACCAAAGCTTTCTACAAACTCAATTTGATGTGATGTGGGATCTCAATTCGAAAGGAATCTGTCTTTTAACTAGTTATAGTTATTATTTCACTAGCAGATAATTCACAGAGGGAAAATATTCCTATTTTAGACACTTTTTTTAATGCTGCTTTAACATCTTTGTGTCAGAAACAGAAAATTAATTAAAAAAGTCATATTAAGACTCCTCTTTGGATCCAGGTCAAATAGATGGAGATTTTTTTTGAGAAGCTGTCCCTTGGCAGAGTTTACACTGCCCAATTGCGGTGTCTAACCATGGGTATATCTACAATCAAGTGTAGCCTAAGGTACACAGTTTAGCCTCCAGTGAGTAATTCACCTAGTAGCACCCAAACACAGCTTAGCATGGAGCTTCACTGAGATCTGTGGATTGCCCCACATTGTACCTCTGCATGTACCTGTAAGCTTTAGCATTTGACTGTTTGAAAACACATGCTCAGTATGGGACTGCATTTTCACAACACCCTCTGGATATAGATGTGCTATCCCAGAAGAAGATTGAGGCACAGTTATTTTCCCTAAAAGAATAAATTTGGTTCTGCTAACCAGTCATACACTGACATAATGTCTCCAGAATCCTGCTTTGGGATGACTGGGTAAGCTCCTTTGTGGCTAACACAAGACCCCCATTGTGCTAGAGGAAGCAGCTCAGGAAGGACTGTGCCCTTATCTGCAGCGTTGTCAGCTGGTCAGGTTTGTTTTCCTCCTTCCCAGTAGCCATAAATCAGGTGTAAATACATGTAGTAGCAAAGTGTGAAAAAAGTGAGACATCAGTGCTGAGGATGTTTCTCAAAGCAAAGGCACAAATGACCAGGACACCTCACCTCTCTCTAAGTGGCCTAATGCAAACCATGCAATGCATCTCAAAGAAATTCCACCTGGTGCCTGTGGTGACCAGTTTCATACAGCGGGTTTTATATCTTACCCAACTAAAAAAGTTACATCATACTCACTTTGAGCCATGACTGATGTGTACAAGGCAATGCAGAATCAGATCCTTCCTTCCACCAGCTTTTCCTGGCAATCAGCCTGGAAAACTGTGGAAAAAAAAATATTGTATTCCAGACCTATTTGTTCAAATTATGCTATGATTTAAAAGACATGGGACTGATTTTCTGTTCATTCCTGTTTATCCTGAAGTTATTCCACTGTCTCATGTATATTTTAACCTGATTTACATAGGGTAAACCTGAGAGGAACAGGACTTTTTTTCTTTTTGATCCCTGCTGAACTCCGAAGTCCTTAATGAAACAGTTTAACATGCACATCTTAGCGAATGTCCTTGGATTCCAAGGGAAAAAACCTCATGTAAAATTAGCCAAGCAGCTCAAATGTATGGGTAGATCACGAAAGTAAGCAGATGTTAAATAATTTAACATAAAAATATTAAAAAGCAGAAACAGATTTAATTTTTTTTTTACTTCATTTTACTTTGGCTTAATTCCTTACCGGAACCACGACTGCTGAAACAATAGTGGCCCCGTGTGAGTTGCTGGATTGCAGCTCCTGACTGCAGTGCCTCCTTCCTTGCTTTACCGGTGCACTGATGGTACGCAAGTGGGGAGCTGGACTGGGGGCAAGTCTGAAGATGAGGAGGGAAGCATTCAGGGAGAAGTAAATGACAGCTTTCTCCCTGCTGAAGAGTCAGAGGTGAGAAATTCACAGTGCCCCAACCAGAGCTGTGACAGAAAGGGAGGTATTGGGATTTTATGGACACCCTCTCCATATTACACTCAGCCAGCAGGAAGCAGCTGCTCTCTGTCCCCCATAGCAGAGGATGAGCAATGAAGGCACATGTAATACCAGCAGTTCCCCAAGCAGCACAGCTGAACCTCACCCTCTTTGAAGTCAGCCCATCCACCCTCACTGATTGTTATGGCACACTCACCTCATGCTGCTTATCTCTCTATTTAGGACCACGACCTGCTGTTAACACTCCAGGTGATGTAAACCTTTGGTTTTCAAACACATATAATAGAAAAAGTAGCTTGCTTTCTCCTTTTGCATCCAGCTTTGCTGCACTCTGGAGTGATCTTTCCCCAGCAACTAGTTTTCTTCTGTCTTCCCATATGGGAGAATTAACATACATAGAGATAATACAAAGAATACAGATAATACCAATAGTATTTATAGAATATATACGTTTACTTATGGAGATCTATATATAAACACGTATATTTGCATATTTTGTCTCTCTATATAGGTAGATACATACAAATACACTCTTTTTCGAGGAGAAGGAACAGAAGGAAATTTATCACGCCAGCTGGAAGAGAGACGGCAAGAGGACGGTGATACAACACCCTGAAACTGCCTCAGCTCTCCCGTCTGCTCTCAGTCCCCCTTGCCCGCGCCCGGCTTTTTGAGGATGCGACAAGTCGCAGTGCCAGAGCGCAGCATCCTCGGANAATCAGGGCGCTGGGGGAGGGATGCTTGGGGCAGGGATGCGGGGTTGCCAGGCGACAGCAGCGTCCCCTTGCCCCGTCCCTCTCCTCCCTCCGCGTCCTCCCCCCGGGACCGGGCTGAGCTCCTGCCCGCGCTGCCGGCGCAGTTAAACAGCCGCGGGGAGCTCCGCGCCGCGCAGCCCCGCGGCATGGGGAGAGCGGCTCGCCTTCCGTCCGAGGGCTCCCTGCCGCAGCTCCGCTCCCGGCCGTGCCAAGAGCAATAGCCAGCTTCAAAGTTAGAGCTAGAAAGGCAGTAAATGAATAAACGGTAGGAATAAGCCCTCAGACAGCCCCTCCGCGCGGCGCCGGCTGCAGAGCCATCGTATCGCCCCGGGTGCCGGGAGAGGCAGCCTGCAAATGCCAGCCGGCTCTCGCTCCTTGTCTTTGCACCTCTAGGTCGCCTCCTAATTTAAAGCTTTGCACCAATCCCCTTTGCCCGGAAAGGAGAGGAAATCTAGAAAGATGCAAGGCTGCAAAGGGGAACCCCAATTAACCGCGCTGGTACCAGCCGCTGCCTGGCCAGGGAGAGCCAAAGTTGCTCAGAGGAACGGGAAGTGGGTGCTCCAGAGAAGAGGGGAAGGGAAGGGGATCATTGCTTGGTGATCGTAATATCTCCCTCCCGTTGTCCCCCCTCTCCTTCTCGTCCTCCCAGCCTTAACCCTGACCGCTGAGGAGGCCTTAATGAGTTTCCATCGGGATCCGATCCAAGGTGGGGGGGAGAAAGAGTGACTGTTCCCAGAGGAAGCAGCTCACACAAGTTTAGGGGTGAGACTCCCTGTGGATGTTTAACGAGCACATCGGGAGGCCCGCGATGCCCGGAAGCATCTGGAGATCCTCGCCGGGACCTACCTTCATTGCACGGTAAGGAGCTGGGCACTGGTATCCCGCGTCCTGGTCCCTGCATCCCACGTCCCCGTCCCTGCATCCTGCGTCTCGAATTTGTGCATCCCTGTCCTCACATCCTTGCATCCCGCATCCCAGTCCTCTCACCCCACACCCTGCAGCCTTGATCCTCGCATTCCATGTCTCTGCAACCCACACCGCTCACCCTGCCCTCCATACGAGGTGCACCCGCTGCCCCGGGGACTGCGGGTTGTGCAGCTGGGGAAAAAGTTTGGAGTGGTGTTTTGCAAAGAGGTTTGCTGACGGGAGTCAGGAGCCGGGGGGAAGGGGGCGAAAGGGANGGGGGCGGTGGAGAAAGGGCTGTCATACCTGCAGAGGGCAGGTAGAGTGTAGGGGGACCCCTGTAGCTGGAGGAGGGGGGTGGGCAGAAAGAAGGGGCTGGCTCGCCCAGGGCAAAGCATCTGTGCCCAGACGTTGCCCAGAGCCTCCTGCTCCTGCAGAGGCAGGCTTTGGGGGTGAAGGGAGGAGATCTTCAGTGTACTGTCCTATACCCTCCGTTGAGCTGGGGTGGAAAGTGCTAAACCAGCAGCTGGGAGAGCCGTGCTGGGTACCCAGCTCATTTTCCTGGTTCTGCTGCTGGGAGAGAGGGGAAGAGAGGTGGGGAACCTCAAAGAAACTGAAAGTGCTTTGCTCCTCCTGAGGTATCACCCCTGCAGGGACCTGGCTCCTTCCAGGATCCTAAAATTGGAAGGCTTCAAACAGAAAGGAGAAATTAGCAGGGATGATAAAGCCAATGTAAATTCTCCCTCATATATGCCTGTATATCTATCTGTCCATGTGAGTATGCACCCAGTTGAATAGGTATATGTGTGTGCTTCTAGAGTTGTTTGTGCCTCTGTATGTGCCTTGCCTGTGTCCCTGTCTCTGGGGGTGTATGTGTGTGAATCCATGCTTGTGTTTGCTTGGATGCATATAGATGTATTATATGTGTAGATTCGTAGGAATGTGGCTTTATTCCTAGACAGTATTTCTCTAACTCTGTAGAGACCTAGAGGTGTGTGGGTATGTATCTTTCATCCATGTGTGTGTCAGGAGCACGTATCTGCTGAGATACACATGTGGGTGTGAGAAAGTGGATCTCTATGCCAGTGTGTAAGTAGGATTTGGATTTTGGGGGCTTTTGCCCCCCCCCCCCCAGTTTATGGTAGTATTTCCATGGATCATTTTACGCATGCATCCCTGTATTTCAGGAATCTTGATAAAAAAATAAGTGATTCTTGAACAAATAGGTGTCTTACCAATATTGCATTGACTAGAGCTAAGGATTTGCTAGTAGTTTGTGAGTTCTTTGGCTTTTTCTCAGTTTATGCCACCTGCTGAAGATGATTTTAGCTCATTTTTTAAAATAATTCAGCTTTAAAAATTTCCATTGGAAGACTATGAAACAGAACAGCCTGGGACACAGACTGGTACCTATTTCAGCTTGCATAAGTGTATGTTGATTAATCAGATTGATTAAATATGCATGAAAACAGTTTGAAAAATACACACAACCCACCTGACCAAATACGTATTTTAAGAAAATGGTTTCTCTCATTTTCTTCAAATACACCTAAATCATTATGACTTCTGCTGTTGTTCATGTTGATAAATTCAGGCATTACAAGAAAATATAACTTCCCCAGTTATGTTGGGGAAAATCACACATTAAGCTACTTTTATTCAAACTTAGGGTAATAGAAAAATTGTACTTTTGTAATGTTTGTAATGAGTGAAATCGGCAACAAATTATGCAAATCCTGCTTAGTAAACTGATTACTTGAACAATGGAAGCTAATTTGTCTTCTGCTGGAGTAATTCCTATTTTCATTTCTGTGGTCCTTTTGCTTGTTGCTTTTTTTTTTTAAAGAATGATGCTGTCCACTGCTACTCTCAATATTTCGGGAGTCCTGAAGTATATATAAAACATTAAATGCATTTCAAAATAAGAAATCCATCAATTGCTTTACTGTTCCATAAGTTAAAACCAAGCAAAATGGCATTGGTATCAAGTACATTAAAACAAGACTTTTGTTCCAGGGCTGAGATGATTTTGTAATCGATGTTGATCTTTGTCTGGGTTACTTGTGCTGATGACCTACTTACAAGCTTCTACAAATAAAGTTTTTAGGCAAATGTTGACACCTTGTCTAGGAGTAAGATTCTATTTTTATCACTAAGAGAGTGAATTTTAAGCAAGACGCAGTGGTAAAGTATCTTTCTGGATTCATTTTTTTTATGCTTAATAAATTATGACGAAGGAAAGTACCAAATCAGACTGGAAAGCCAAAAGAAGTACGTTACAAGTAGTGGTAACATTCGGTCCAGCTGTATGCATTACATAAGTGGAGCTGAATTTAGAAATTAATAAAGCATAAGGAGATGTACTGCCATGTAAAGAAAAAGCTATTCGGATGTTTTGCTCAAACCCAGCGCTCCTGTGGAAGTGTCCTACAGAACAGAAATTCTTTGGAAACTCTCAGAGTTCCATATAGGGTACTGTAAGACCTGGCTGACCTGGTTCTGATGTCACTTCTGCTGGGGTCACATTGGGGTTTCCTTTAAACATGGTGGGTTAAATTCTCTATCAGTGTCCAAGAATTCAGTAGGGTCACAAAAAGTGTATACCCACCAAGAGTCTGGTTTAGCAGTGTGATTTGAGAATCCAGTGTAAGGCTGTCACAGGGTGTGAGATCCTGCCTATGAGGCTGTTGAACTTGCCAACAGCATCCCACAAAAGGGACTTTACTCTCTGTTCAGTTTTTGGAAGCTGTTCCCAAAGCCCTATAAAATATTTTTCAGCATTTCTTCCTACTTGTACTATAGCTATTGTTGAGCTAGAATGAACATTTCTGGTTGATAAAATGCTAGGTGTACTATCACTCTCAGGATACCACAGAACAACCCAGAGATGTTTGATACACTCCAGGATCGGACAGCATTACTGTTTGTGTGTGAATACAACTAACTATAACAAGACACACAAGCTCTTGTGAAGAAGTTAATGTCTTTTTTTTCTGCTTATTGATATAAAACTGATGGCTAGTTTAAAGCTTAATCAAGAACTTAGCCCAGGTCAGAGAGTTACAAAGATTTTCTCGTTGGTCTCTACTACTGTGGAGAATAAAGTTGTGCTTTAATCCCTGGGTGGGTTTCATTTGCAATGGAGGGGTATCCACACCCAGTGAGAAGGGGTGACCAGGAGGACAATGAGCCACCCTGCCCCTGCATCCGGTGCTGAATGTCCAGAGCATGGTAGTGGTGAACCTGCTCTCCAAAGGTGGCAGGGAAGGAGTACAGTACTTCGGCTGGTACTGTCTTCATAAAGCCCAGTCTGTGACTGTTTCTGGCTATGAACTTTGTAGGGCCAGTTTTCACTCTGATAATCTAGACCTAAACTGGCAGGATAATCTGGGATACATTTCATTTTATGAAAATACAGATTGGCTTGAAAATTGTGAGTTTATTTTAGGAGTAAAAATGACAAAAAATAAGAATTTCTCCTGGGCACAATGATGTCTGGGAACAGCTTCAGTGCAATTGTCAGATACTTCCACTGAGGCAAAAACACAGTTCATTGTTATAAGTGTTTTTACTATTACAGATTAGTGCAATTGGTTCTTTTTTTCAGGTAACCCCAGAATCCAGTATCTGACCTAAACGAATTTGCTGTCCTAGCTCTTGTTTTATGAGGCTTTCAGACATTTTATTTCAGGGATGCTCAGTTTTCCAAAGATACCACAAGAAATATTTGCCTTGTTTCTGGGTGTCTTTCCAAAGCAATTCAGAAAATTTTCATAGGGGGTAAATCGCTATAAACCTATTAAAGTAAATAAGAAGAGAATTTACTAGAGCTATAGCAAATTACACACACACACACAAAAGCTGTAGAGTTATAGTGCTTTTATCTCATATTGGCCCTCTCAAATAGAAAATGATGTACTTGGAACCATTATCATGCTATTGTTCATAGTTATGCTGAGTCTAGGAGATCATTTATGTAGTTGGCAATTGTACTGCTTACATAGGAACCTATGGGTGGTTCCATGTGGGCTCCTCATGTAAATCAATAGGTTGTCTCAATAACCTGAGTAGCAGTGTAGCAGCTTTTCCAAACCTTCTAAGACCCAATTTCTCTGCATGCAAAGGCAGGGGTCTTAACCCTAATTGCTGAGGCAGCCTTCTTTCAGAGTGCTTTAAAGTTTATTAAGTGGCTTGACCTTGATATTATGGATGACCTTGAACTTGAAAGTCCCTTTCCCAATATATCCAAAAGGATACAGGGTTACAACCAAGTATATAAACTGTATCAAATATGCAGCAGGTCAGGTGTGCACAGAGGGAATGGTTGATGAACACTTCATGGATGAAATGGAACCTTGGAGCAGACTTTTGGTGGATGCTGTGAGATCTTGAAATGATCCATTAGAAAAGTGAATAAAGAAGACAAGAAGCTCTGAAGACAAAAAAAGTTTGAGGAAAATTGATCTGTAGAAGACATAATGGGAAAAATAAAAAGTTTGGTTTTTTTTTCTTGCCAGGAAAGGAAAGAAAGAGCAGTAAAGACAGTCAGATGAGTATTCAAGCTGGAAGAAAAGTACATGGAACAATAAGTCAGTTGTGAGATGAAGAGATTGTAAACCCAGTAAAGGTGGTGAAGAAGAAACTCTCATTAAAGAGATTAGAAATTATCCTGTGATTCAACTAGCAGGGCAAAAATATTGTACGTTATGGAAGTGGCAACTGCAAAATTTAGCCAGGCAGAAGACTGCATTCAGGCATACTGACTAAGGAAGGGAGCAGCATCACAGATGTAGGGCTAGTGAAGAAAACTGAACTGGTTTGGAGGGGGGGGGGGGGTTCCCCCATGGTAATTTGAATTTAATAAGAAAGACAAAGAAGGTGGGTGGAGAGGTAGAATTAAGAGAATTTTGAAGTCCATGGTGACCAAGATGTTTCATCAGGTATCAGCACATAGTGAGAACACATTGACAAATTCACCATATCCTTGAGAAAAGGAAGGAAGGGAAACTTGCAGTCATGCATTGGCTTCAGGTAAAATCCAGAGACAGTGCAGTAAAAACAAAGAAGGCAGAGGCAGATTGGAAATCTGGAAGCCAATTTGGAAATACTCGAAGGGATTGTCAGATAGCGAAGGATAACCAAGCAAGTGCACACAAGGGAGAATGAAGTCAAAGGCTCAGTGGGTGACCACAAAGTCAGCAAATTTATAGGTCAGAACTCTATTAGGACAATTAATGTATCAAAAGGAAGGCATTAGTGGGAAGAAGGATGAATAAATTAGCTTAGAGTACCCTTTAAGGAACAGGGCATCTGAGAGGAGGAGTACTGAGAAGGTGAGGTAGAGTATGCAGGTGAGAATAAAGGGGACTACTCTTGAGAAAATAGGGAGTGCTTGAGGAGAGGACAAAGGGAAGAATAAAACAGGGAAGCAAAATTAAAGGGTTGGGACTGAGATGAAATCAGAGTAAAAGCAAAGGCTGGAATCAGGGACTGCCAAATAAAGGAAAGAAAAGAGGAGCAGAGGGAGTGGGTCACCTCCCACTGGCACAGAGGAGGAGGCAGGGCTGGGGCTAGCCAGAAGGAAGGAGCTGAAAGGAACCTGAAAACTGTGAAAAACCTTTGTCTAGAAGATGACAGGCTGGTGGAAAACAGAAAAGAGAACGTGTGTAGGATGTAGTGACTGAATGCATCCTCAGCTAAGAAATATAGTAAGACTCATACACTAGCTTCCATCCCCATGGAAAGCTTCACTAATGATTTCAAATCAGATGCAATTTTTTGAGTTTTCTAAGTGCTATATCTGGCAAGGTTAACATAACTGCATAACTGCATAATGAAGGGCTCTGCAAAGCCTCAGCCTCTCTGTTTTGTGGTGGTTGGTCCTCAAAAGCACATGTTGTTAGGCTGACTGAGATACTACCTTGCAGTCTGTGAAGGAGGACGCTGCAGACAATTTACAGAACCTGAGATTTGGCTCTGCCAAGACTCTTCTCTGGAATTAGCACTGCAAAGAAGCTGGCTGAGATAAGTGGCCAACAAGGGGCTGCCTGATTGTATGGTGTTCCTCCAGAAACCTCTTTCAGCAAAACCAGTGTAACAGATTCCAGTCTAACACTTCAGGACATCAGTAGTTTGCTACAGTCATTGGATACTGCATTGTCAAACAAATGACCATTATACTGACCTATGAAGTACAGGGTAGGACACTGTTATAAAAGGGTTTAAAAATCTTACATAATATTGTTTCATCCCTAAATTCCTAAAATTTATCCCTAAATTTATTAATAAAAGGATTCATCCTTAGAAATGCCTAATTACTGTTTCATCAGTAGTAATATCCCTGCTCTGCTGACAGGTAACAGCAGGGCTGAGATGGTGAAGGACGTGTCAGGCAACCCCAGTCCTCTGCTACAGGAGTAAAGGGATCCTGCAGGCTCCATACACACCTTCTCCTGGGTGAGGAATGGAGCCCTAAAGAAAGTTATTGTGTTCTGAGTGGCTCCTAGACCATTCATGACCTTGTTGACCTTGGCTGTCTTTTGTAGGGCATGCATTGCAGTTCTTGACAATTTCAATGTACAGTTCACAGTGTCAGGATGGTTGTCTTTTTTAATTTAATGTAGCTCTGATTAAGGCTTCTCAGATCCCATACCAGCCCCAGCATATACATTCCATGCCTTCCTGTTGAGGGACTTTAAATGAATATTTCTACAAGTATGTTGTACAGGAGGTCTTTGTCTGAGCTGGTTTTTTATCTGGTGCTTACCACCTAGCAATTTCAGTATTATTTTATAATTATTATAATTTTATATTGTGATTATTAATTTCATTCACACTGGTTGCATCATCCAGTTAAGAAATTAGAAGAAAGTATAAGAACATTGTTCTACTAGTGTTTGAAAATACTACATTTGTGATGCTTAGCAGAAATTGGCTGTCATGCAACTAGAATGACATAGACAGATACGAAAAAAATCAAGCAGTAAATTCTTGGGATGTTTACAAAACTCATAGAATCTTTTTTTCCCCTCACTACCTTGTATTTTCCTGAGAAAACAGATAAACAGACAAAAGGATGGAAACAAAGAGAAAGATATCATGAAGTAAGATGGAGAGTTTGGTTCTGAGGTGTTAAAACACTTTGATCACTTGAATCAGCTCTTATGACTAAGAAATGTAAAAAAATCCTTTATCTGCAAGTACATTTCAAAGCTGATATTTTATGCACAAATATAATTGGTTTTGCCATAATGAGGGAGTTTTCAAAAAACCTCATTAGAATTTTTGGTGAGATTATGTATTTATTTGAGTGTTGAGTATCACCAGTTCAGAATATGACCGCAGAATTTCTGGCTTTTTATTACAGATCCTTAATGGTATTTTTACTAATGTTTTCTCAGTGAGAAAGACATCTTCACTGTATGTCAACTGACATCTAGTTTGGTTCCACTGTAAAAGATTCCAGGTGCTTCAGTGTACAACAAATGAAAGAACTCAATTTTATCTGCTAACAGATGCATTTTGCCAGTACTTAATTATTTTCCTCGTAAAAATAAATAAAAACCCCAACCAAAACCCAACAACAAAACAAAAAAAAATTCCTCATGGGATATCAATGTAGTTTAATTGGATTAAACTTTTGTAAAAATTTTGTGAAAAGGATATCTTACAATGCTGGTCTGTACAGCACATTATTTGCATAGACAGTAATAAGGGTCTGCTTTTCCTCATTTTTAAATACTCGTCTACAAAATGATACCACAGAGAGACATTTCACTAGAAAATTTACAAAGTTTATAAGAATCTTCTTAGCTTTTTTTTTTTCCAAATGTTATAGGAACACACTAAAGTGCACATGTCAAATCTACCCTGCAACTGTTTCCAGTGTGTTCTCTTGGCCTCTCTTAATTATGTTTGCTCACTTTCTTCCTTGCAACCATTGGGGCTTTAGAAGAACCCTGACAAAAAGCAATGAGATCAACAGGCAATGCATTTTCTTTAAAAAGTGGCAGCCCATCCTACAACAAACTGATGTATTAGACTGAGTTATAAGGCTGAGTTGAGACAAGGATAGTGAGTGTCTGTGTGGATCAACACTAAAGTCCGTTTCAGACCAATATTCTTAACCGATCCAGCACACGCTTCTCTATCTTTACATTAATACAGGATACATTTTCCTTGAAAAAGACCACTCTTCATAACCAAGAAATAAACCGTTTGCCTCATGATCTTGAAAGCAGAACAAAAACGACTGCTTTTCTAGCAAAAGCAGCATGCAGCCCATGCCCTTTTTCATCTATTCACTTGTCAATGTGGCTGTCAATAAGGGTGTATTTACATATGGTTAATCCCACAGTCGACTCATTAAGATGATTTTATGAGTGAAAAGGGAAGATGACCTAATGGGGTAGCTCCTGGAATACAAATAAAGTGAGATAACATTCAGAGAATAGTAATTTTGCTTTCTGAAGTGGACTTTAAATCACCAAGAAGAGAACAGCCCTGCTTTAAACAACCTTTTCTCCTTCACTCAGAAGTGATCTCCGATTAATTGTGCGGTTTAGCTGAACTTTGCTTTTCTCGGTATCCTAGGAGAAAAACTCTGACAGACTGGGAATTTTAACTTGTTTGTAATGTAAACTCAGTATACTGGTGGTGCTTTTTAACACTCCAGAAAGTGTTTGGAAGAAAAAAAAAGGAAATAAATAAAAAAGCTTTGATCCTCTAAGCAAACAAAGAGGGGAGAAGGAGGTTAAAAGAACCATCATTTGTGAAAGGCAGAGAAGGAAAACGTGGGAAGGTGTCTTTATTTTAACAGTTTCAGAGACTATTTGAAAGACTTTTGGAAATACCACGCATTTCAACTGTACAGGAGCACTCTGATGTATAGCAAAAATTGATTTCTTTTTACCGTTTCATTGACATTTTTGCAATTTCTAAGGACTATGAATTTCAGTTGATCTGGTCAAGAATTTTCCCAGAAGCAGCTATCCAGGGCAAAGCTTAGAGATTAATGTTGCTGCCTTGACTATCAAACTCCAACAAAGATATTTCTAGCTGCATTATTCAGGATGAGGAAAGAAAGACCAGTCTTGAAGTAGCACTAGCTCCTGGGAGATGGGAGATGACTTGAAGCCCAGGTTTCTTGACCAATAGGTGAAACATAGGTTGAAACATGCAGATGTAGCAGCAGGGAGTACTGTGACCCAGCAGTGCCCTGTTGTCTGCGTATCTGTAAGAAATGTTCTTGCATCATAAAGTGTCACTGATCTAGATATTTTGGCCAGTAGGTTAAAAGGTGGAGCCAAATCTCCAAATGGGCCTTCCAACCAGCCTGTCGCTTCAACATTCACCAGTTTTAAGGAAGGAAGCAGAAAAATAGCTCCATTTAGACCTAGATACCTTAAATCAATGTCCAGGGAGCGGCTTCAGAGAGTAATACAGCTTCTTAGTCCCTGTGATTTCCTGGCAAGGGCACAAGGTCCCAATTAGAACTTACCCTGAAAGGATGCAGTATCCATTAGGGTAGAAATGGATAGAAAGAGGCCTTTTTTATGTAAACGTCTTAATTTTCAAAGATTGTACACAGCGTTCCATTTTACTGAATGCAGTATTTATGGTTCTACAGATAATGACACCAGCAAGGACTTCATCTGATCCATCTCTCCCTCCAAAGGTAGCATAAACTATCTCTAACTCCTTATGAACTAATATTTGTTGAATGTTTCTCTTAAAGTCTGCAACAAAGGAGTTTTCACATCCTCCTGCAGCAGCACATGTCTGCACTTTGCTGTCCTTATGGACAAAAGGTCTCTAAAAATTTAACAAATTCCATTCTTTGCAACTGAGCCTATCACTCTTGTCCTCCCTGCTATGGAAATTAGAAGCAATTTAGTACTTTTCTTTCCATTCCAGTCTTTTATATAGCAAAGGGATTGAATTTTGGCTTTTTAATGTTCAGTTATGTAATGTTCCCCTCAGTCATCTCCTCTTGACTCAATGAAATAACTGCTTTTCTTTTAGCTGTGTGCTTTTTTTAGAATCTTGTTATTCTTACTGTTTTCCTTTGGACTTTCTCCAGTTGCCCATTTGGACCCGTACCCAAAAGATAGAGTACAGCTGATGAATGGCTTGACTTCATTTGTCTTGAATATAACATTCCTCAAAGAAAACCTTTGTGCTGTTTCTTTGTTCTATGCTCCAAGCCTCAGTCCAGCCATCATTTTGCCCAAAGAGCCCTCAGGAGCCTCACAGACCCATAGCAAAGCCCTTGTCTCTTCACCTTTCAATTTTTTATTGTCCACTTCTGGTCATTTTTAATCCTCAAACTCATACAACTCCGAGCAAAAAGTTGTCATCCCTTACATCCACATTCACATTTCAGAAGAAAATTTCTCGGGCAGTTTGAACAACCTGTTGTTTTGTCTTTTCCAGAAGAAGAACAGCTTCCATGGGTTCAATCATTACTAAACAGAGGAATGCTTAACTACTACATTGTCCAGCATGAATCATGTTTAGCATGAAACATGCTTAACTTGTTTAGTATGAAGTGACCACGATGATCACTGACTTGAGCTAGCAGCCTGGTTGTCCACATGTCAGAAAAACTCTCTAGGAGCATTTGTAGAAGGGAACTTTTCAGGCCAACTCGTAGCACAAAATATAGCAGGGAACACTGCAGACCCAAGTGGTGGATACAAGTACAGGATTAGTATATGAGTATTTCAGCTATGGGTCCATCAAAAGGCAGAAGCTGTTCAAGCTTTTAGGATCATAACTGCAGATCAATGCTTCAGGAAGTCTCGGATGAGAAGTTTGACTTTGCTGCTGGCAAACCCATACAGAGTTCATCTACATTAAGCCTAATGAATGTGGCATTAGGCAAGAATCCAGAACTTCATGCCCCCTAGACACACTTTCTGCCTCTCTTGTTTAATTTCTCTTCTTTTATTAAGACTCAAACTTTTCCCTGGCCAGACTAGAACACATCCCAAACTGGCTGGACACAGATAATGTCAGAGCTGCCACAGGTATTTGCCCCTAAGGGCCCTGAGAGAACCACTTGCAGCTGTTAGGTTCATGCATATGAGAGTAAAAATTACTGCTACAAAAAAAGAAGATAGTATCAGAAAGGAAGAAAAAAGTAAAATCAGTCACTCAAGTATCCGCAGCAATGATACACAGCAATGATGATCTAGGTGATCCTGCTCTGGCAGGGAGGGGGGTTGTGTTAGAGTAGATGATCTCTGGAGGTCCTTTCCAACCCCTACAATTCTGTGAATCTGTGAATCTTTCAAGGTCCCTTCCAACCCCTGACATTCTGTGATTCTGTAATTCATGAAGCACCTTAATATTGCAACAAAAAATGTCTGCTCTATCCTTCAAACTAATCAAGAAGATTTAAAAATATATTTCAATAAATTAAAACACATCCAGTTCATCTCGTTAGTTCCTGACCATTAACTTCCAAACCTTGAATTCCTATTGAACAGGTAAGCAGATGCTCTGAAGATTTAACTGGAAAAACTCTATCAGAGTACATGCCACCTCTGTGCACGAGAGTAGTCCTTTTCCTCTGCCCTTTGTCTAGGTTTAAGTCTGATGTGTGGCTGAGGGGGGCCTAGCTATTGAGTCACAAGGTTCAGAAGAGATCCTCTTGCTTTGTAAACTCCTGAGAGAAGCCTAGGTGTGGCTAGGTCCAGTCTTGGTCCCAGGCTTGGTCAATGGTTAATCTCTAAGGTATTATATATAGCCACATATCAGAGTCATAGTTTGCAAGTTTTGCAAAGTTGAAACTACTAGACAGTTTATTAAAATGACAGATACGAGAAGTTCGGGATTGCCATTGATAAATGCAC